>OZ020538.1:1694608-1813053 GCA_963971435.1 Lasius platythorax | reverse complement strand
GTAGACGGAGCTAAGGCAGTGATCTCCTTCTGCATCCTGTCGGCTATTCCAGGATACATGGTGGTACCACCGGAGAGAACGGTGTTGGCGTACAGATCCTTACGGATGTCGACGTCGCACTTCATGATCGAGTTGTACGTAGTCTCGTGAATGCCGCAAGCTTCCATACCCAGGAACGAGGGTTGGAAGAGAGCCTCGGGACAACGGAATCGCTCGTTACCGATGGTGATGACTTGACCGTCGGGAAGTTCGTAGCTCTTCTCCAAGCTGGAGGAGGAGGCAGCTGTAGCCATCTCCTGTTCAAAGTCCAGCGCGACGTAGCAGAGCTTCTCCTTGATGTCGCGGACAATTTCTCGCTCGGCGGTGGTCGTGAAGGAGTATCCTCTCTCCGTGAGGATCTTCATGAGATAATCGGTCAAGTCGCGACCGGCCAAGTCTAAGCGGAGGATAGCGTGCGGCAGGGCGTATCCCTCGTAGATCGGTACAGTGTGAGAGACGCCATCGCCGGAGTCCAGGACGATACCGGTGGTACGACCGGAAGCGTATAGCGACAACACGGCCTGGATCGCGACGTACATGGCTGGGGTGTTGAATGTCTCGAACATGATCTGCGTCATCTTTTCGCGATTGGCCTTAGGATTCAAAGGAGCCTCGGTAAGAAGGACCGGGTGCTCCTCCGGGGCTACTCGCAACTCATTGTAGAACGTGTGATGCCAGATCTTCTCCATGTCGTCCCAGTTGGTAACGATACCGTGCTCAATCGGGTATTTCAGCGTTAAGATACCTCTTTTCGATTGAGCCTCATCACCGACGTAGGAGTCCTTCTGTCCCATACCGACCATGACACCCTGATGGCGCGGCCTGCCGACGATCGACGGGAAGACGGCGCGGGGTGCGTCGTCCCCGGCAAAACCGGCCTTGCACATACCGGATCCATTGTCGACTACGAGCGCGGCAACTTCTTCGTCGCACATGTTTGCTCTCTTGATTTATCTGCAAAAGAAAAATTCAGATTAGCGTTACAAGGAAAGGTAATATATTAACAATCTCGTCATTAACGAAATTGCGAAAGACATATTTTCTCATCCTTAATTCTATCGCACACGTCGAAGAATTTTTACATATAAATAAGAACGGCGATCCAATTGCAACATAATTATAATTTCGGATATCGTTTACTAGAAAGATTAAAAAAAAAACTTGTTTCGTCCGAACACATTAGCGAGCCGGTAACCGGTGTCCGCTTTCCAAACACATTCAAGATGGCGCCGAAAGGACGTGTAACTTAAGTATATGCGTAGCGAGAATCGAACGATTCGATCGCAAAAAAATCGCGAGACTATTCAGAATACGAGTAAAACGGAAAATACCCAGATTTGTTAATGTACGAAAAAAAGAAGATTCCCACCGAAAGGCAACTCGACGAGGCGGACGCGAGAAAGCAGCGCGTTATCGTCATTAATTATCGGAACCGCACCCTGCCCTGCCCCGCCCCGCCCTTTCACACGCCGATGACGACGGCAAACTTCTCTCTCTCTCTCTCTCTTTCTCACGCGTGACATCTTCGAAATTCCGCGACGACGAAATTTTGCGAAATTCAGCGCCGGTATCGATTTAACGAGACGAATCGCCGCGATGTATAACGGAATATTATACTCTCGATACACATTCTCGAATCTCCTCTCTCGCGGATGCTGCGATCTAACCGTTACATCTCCATTAAATCTCTCCACTTTGAAGCACTCGGCGCGCGCTCTTGGATAGGCGCACCATCCAACACACCCTTTGTCACTTCGTCGTTCGCACCAGAATACTATTATACATCCGATACTTATCAGCACTTTTTTTTCCTTACTCTCTTTTCCGAAATTTTTTTTTTTTTTTTTTTTTTTTCACTAACTAATTCTAAAAGAATCGCTCTGATTACGGTATCACTTACGGAGACGATTTTATGGACTTACGTGGTTTTTTCTTTCGAGTGTAAAAAAAGGAAGTTATGTACAAGTTCTCTAAGCAGCGAAGACACTGCCGCACAATCCGCCGATCTCTAGCACCGAACACAGAGTGTAGCCCGACAATCGGCTCCGCGGTGTATTATATGAACAGATGCGTTGTTCTCCTCGATCCCCCACCGCGCCGACGCTCGGCCAATAAGGGTGGGACACCCTCGACCAATCCCGGCTTTCTTTACCATATATGGAAGTACTCTGACACGGAGGGGTCTTCCGCCGTCGCCCCCCCCCCCTTCCCCTCTCCCTCCCCCTCAAACTTCGCCGCCGCTCGTCTCGCCGTCCCGGCGACGAGCCGGTGTCGGGTCCCACGACACCCGGTGTGAATGCATTCGCTAAATTGACCGTCGAACTCTGCGAGAAGGTCTTGCAATCGATTACGAGTTCGCGAGAGTCGATATCTACCGATATACCTATTGCGACAGAATTATCGCTCGCTTGGATAATTCACGAGGAACGTCCTTACGAGACGGAATTCTCTCTCTCTCTCTCTCAGCGATTCCGGATTCATACTCCGAGAAGTATGCTTTAATTGCGAATGAACCTCGTAATTAGTCGCGTGCCGTTTAACTTACGATTAATTACGTCGCCGGAAAAGCGGGACAGCGCGTGTTCGCTCGCTTAGTCGTAGGTTAGTGACGCGGGCTACGCGTCTATTAATAAAACCGTCGTACCGCAACCACCTGTCTCTGGTTATACGTCCGCGACCACTTGACGGCAACCTGTCGGTCGCTCTCGTTCGACGTTATATCATGCCGCGACGCGCGCGCGAGACGAAATCCGAGAGAAAGCAGACAAAAAAAAAAAAGAAGAAATAAACGAATAATCGTCCGTTAGATTACATTCGGAGCAACGCCCTGCCATGGCGACTGGATGCGACGTACAGATACCGCGAGAAAATTCCGCGAGGCTTCGATCACGGACGGGCTTTTCTCGCGAAAATTCGCCGACGCGTGACACGACAGCCTGCCGGTACACGCGGTCCGATGACTGACTTAACTTACCTGTCTCTCTCTCTCTCTCTCTCTCTCGACGCGCAGTCAAACGTGATCGAAATTCTCGATCGGAGCTCACGGGAGAATCGACGGAGTAAAACGAGAACGCACTGTGTGTCGTAGAACCGCGAACGCCGTGTGAGCGAGATCGTGGCTGTAGGACAACCGTGAGGTCCGTGAGCCGGTATCGCGCGCCGCCTCGCCGCCGTCACACGACGTCACGTCGCGTGGACTCGTCCGCGAGAGGGGTGGTCGGCGTAGCCGAGATTCTCTCAACGAATCGCGTTTCCCGGAAATATTCTTCCTCTCCCGGGCCCGGAAAACTCGCCGGGGGCTCGCGATTACGCGAGAGGCGACGGGAATTTTTCGGACGCCGTCTGACGTCTCGTTCATCATCGTTGAATCATAATCGCGTGACGTTAGTACCGATCCGCGCGACACACCCCTCGCGCACGTCCGAATGGACTCGTCCACCCGGCTTCTCCCACCACGAGGATTCACAGCTCTTGCCATATATGGGCATAAAACGAAAGCGACTCGGCGATTGGTCCGCCGACCGGCTAGCGGCTAGATTCTCCAAATGCCGCTTCAAATCGTACGATAGAGAGAGCGTATAATGTCTCTTGGAAGTATACACTAGCGTAAAGGTACGTTCCGTCTAACCGCGGGCTACCTGCCTGCGTGATTTCGCGACATTGGTTTTTTTTTTTTTTTGTTATTGACGATGACCGATGACGTAGGATTTCAAGATTCTGCGATATTTTGGTTCCCTAAAAATTCGAATAGGTTCTATATGCGCATACCGATTTACTAATGTGGAAGATTATTGATATGAAATTATATATATCTTATCTCTCTCTCTCTCTCTCTCACTCATATTTCGTCAGCAATAGCTCGCAACGATTTTCGAAAGTTTGTACGATATTGTTGAGTAGTTTTCGAATGTTCCGGAAGGAATAACACATACATCGCATATAAATATTATTATTGGCGCCGTGCGCGCGAAAAATCTACTAAATTCTTTAGTTGCAATAAAATTGTGGAAAATGAATAAAATAAAACTCGATATGCATTTTTCTTTACAAAAGGCGCATCGAGACATCCTTGACAAAAATTTTAAATCACGATTCCCGAACGTCGAGAGAGAGAGAGAGAGAGAGAAAGAATTTCGTTGCAAATCATTACGCCGGCGTATCTTTTATCTCTTTCTTTTTTTTTCTCATAGGCGCGACGGAGTCAGTAAAAATAGATTCAAGGACAGGGATGCAAGGGTGCGTTGCACTCTTTCTCCGCCACGTCATGCCGGGCCCTTACGGAGTTCGCGTGTGCTGGTAATACTGGTTAATACAGATAAACTGAAACCGGTGCAAGAGCGCGCTGCGGACTTGAAAGAGAGAGAGAGAGAGAGAGAGAGGCCCCCTTCAAAATCGATACGCTCCTTCTCGAAGCTGTCTCGCGTGCTTGCGTAGCCGAGCACGTGACCGCGCCACGGATACACGAAAGAAGACGGATGTGGATCTTGTCGCGAAATATTCGGGGCGATCGAGCTCTATAGATTCCACTGGATACATCGCTTTCGGGAATCATTCTCCGAATTCTCTGTGAACCGTTCAACGCGCGCGATGATTCATTCATAATAAACGCGTGCTTCGAGATCATTATACAAACGCCCCCCCAGATTATATATTCGAGTCGTTAAACGTAGCGGTTTTCGTTACGCCGATCGATGTAATTATCATATAGTACTGATACACGCTGATTCAATTCGAATTTGGCTGTAATCGATGACGTAGCACGATAAAATCGACGGTCTCGAGAGAGCCGGAGAGTCTCTATATCTCTTTTAATAAAATAATTAAACCCTGTTATGCGTTCGCGTTCCAGAGACCCAATGACCCGAGAGACGCCTCGACCTTGTCCACCAAATAAGGCCCCGACATCAAGGTCCTCGCGTAAGACCCCGAAGTTGCGCTATTACATTCAAGAGTCATCAACGTTCCTCTCTCGCGACGCACGTTTCCTTCGTGAGTTATCATCGCGATTAGAACGACTCACGAACGTGCGCGAGACACGTCATTTTTGATGAATAAACGTGAGGTATGACATTCGCGCGAATCGAAAGAATTCGGAGAACAAAGTACTTCAAATCAAATATCGCATTCGTTTTTTTTTCTTTTCTTTCAGAAGCTGGATCTATGTTTAGGATTTTCAATGGGGGATTAGGGGATGCAGGTAGTTCTTCAACCTTCCCTTCTTCAAGGAATCCAGAGCGGACACCGTATTTTGCCGGAACCGGTATTCATCCGCACGTAAACGAAATGCGATGATACAAGTTCTACGTGTATTTGTGGAGGAACACCGTTCCTACATAAAAGTTTAAAAAAAATAGATATCTACGTGTGTATATATATATAATCCTTTTAGATATATATAAAATGTATATATAAAGATTATATATATATTATATAGGAATGTAGGGTTATAATATATAAGGATTATATACATTTCTATATATATATATATATATATATATATATATATATATATATATATATATATATGAGGATTTATATAATATATATATATAAAAGCGCGCGCATATAAAAAGATACATATAAGTAACGAGAGATATAAATAATTAAACAAGGAGAGTTTCGTTGTTAAAGTAAACTTTAGCTATTTAGAAACGTCGTTGATTGTACAAGCATAATGCAACATAAGCATGTTAATGTGATTCTTGAACGATGCCGTGTCTATCCGACACCGTCGTAACAGTACCATCGTACACTCGGTTGACGCCATCGTTCGGTGCCACGCATGGAATCTTAAACTGCGCGATATAATACTCGATATCGCTATATTCAATGCTGATTGCTTATTTCGCGTAAATTGGAGATAAATCTGATATGTATCTCGGATCTCGGCGACCGTAAATAATCATCGCATCGCGCTTCCGATCGCTCTATCGTATTGCAATACGCGGCAAAAAATTCACTCCTATATAAGCAATTGCCGAGGAAGATTCTTCAAACGAAGCGCACGTATTCCGATAATTAATTAATTAATTAATGGGAGAGCGATATTCGAATATTCGTGCATTCGTGTCTTCGCGAGAGGAAGAGCATCGGGCGCGATCGATCAGTCAGACACTCTCGCCGGCCTTTGCCGACATGACACATCCATCCACGTGGATTAGTCATTGTCAGGCCTCGCGTCACTTCGCGTCATGCGAGTGGAACGAAGCTATACGCCGAAGCGGCCGTCTTTCTCTCGAGAATCCGTTCTTACAAAAACGTGCCACTAAATACGGACTGTTTAAGAATCGCAGAAGCGGGTCGTTGACTAAATGCCTCTCTTTCTTAACGAGCCTAACGAGCCGTATCGGCAATGCGCATGAGAATATTACGTTAGAACAGAGCATAATTTAATTTCAACTAACGCGAAAGAGAGAGAGAGAGAGAAAGAACTCTACGGCATTATTCTCTTTACCCGGAAGGCTCTTTTGGATATATATGACCGTATTTGGCTCGGTTTCACCGATCTCTAAATCGTTATCTCGAGTCTGATATCGCGTTACGAAACGAATATCGTACGCTGTCGATAGCGCGCAAAGTCGGCGAGCTCGAGAGGAGATTTCGGATGACGTTGGATTCTCGAGATTCAGCCTTGCATCTGCACGCGCGATGTAATGAATCTAAGCATCAAGGTAGACAAACTGCAACGTATAAGAAACGCGCTCGTATACATTATCGCGGCGTTCTTGGCTCTCTTTTCGGAGGCCGCGCGCTCTGAGAGTCAAGGATTCGAAACGCGGTCACGGTTTCGACGAGCTGTGTGTACGTAGCCAAAAATGGCTATTTTTCTCGCTATTTGTAT
This sequence comes from Lasius platythorax, assembly GCA_963971435.1. Lineage (NCBI taxonomy): Eukaryota > Metazoa > Arthropoda > Insecta > Hymenoptera > Formicidae > Lasius > Lasius platythorax. The sequence continues at coordinate 1,806,173 of OZ020538.1, read as the reverse complement.
TTCAATATTCATCATGTCATTATACGCACGCCGCGCGTATCGTTTATTTTTTTTTTTTGCAGCTCATAATTATGAATCTCGCGAATGTCTCGCACCGGAATGGCGTAAATTTTCAAGAGTAAATTTTGCGAAGATCCAAAGATTGTAGAGTGTAATGTCCTCGATGCATACGATGATAAAGTAGGCCGGATATATTTAGGAATTGACGGCGCATAGAAAGGCGGATATTTTTTTTCGCCTCCTTGAAGCGCAATTAATGTTTAGTGTGTTTAGCATACAGACGCTAACTCTGATTAAGTACTCTAGTACTCTATTACTCTTGCTTTCAAGACAGCTCTCATTTAATTTAGAAAAGAAATACAAAGATATACTTGACTCATATATGTAGAAATTAGAAATATAATTTCGGAAATACTTCTCGCTATATGCAAAAGAGAAATCATTCTCGAAACATCTTTCATTGTTTCTGACTAAAAATGACTAGAAAATCGGAGACTGTTTTATATCGAGAATTTATATGACTTATTTTCAATTATTTATCATTGTTTGCCGAGCTTTCCAGTTATAACGGATTACCTGATAAGTAATCAGCTGATTGTCGTTGCTGCAGTACAGTGTTTTAAATGAAAGGCGATAAGAATTGTGAAATGAATGGCTAGATATCGAATACAACTATATTACATATATACATAGCTCGTGCGAAAAAGAGATTCGTCGCCGGTGTTGGAATCGATGTCGGATAGTCGATGTCGAATAGCCGGTAGACGAGAAAGAAATAGAATGATGATAGAGCGAGCAGGAGCGTAACGAAAGCTCACAGTATCCCCCTCTCTCTCTCTCTCTGTTTCTTAGAGATAATTTTCAGTAAATATCTATAATTTGAAAATTTTAATAATTTAAGTAACTTTCTTGGATTATAATCGCTGTATTATATTATTACTGTGCAAGCTACTTTTATAGTATTAATACAGTTCCCAAGCTCGAGATCGTAGTAGGAGAATCGTCTGGAAATTTGCATCGCTTTCTCCCCATATGCCGTTAATTAATGACGTACAATTAAAATCTCGCGTATATTTACAAGTGCGTTGAACTTCTGGCAACGTGCGAATTGGAAACGAGAATCCGGCAATCGGACGTACGTACATACTCGTCATCGAAATTAAAGCGAGGAAATTTGAATCTCGAATTTTCAATTTTTTATGTGACATTTTCATTGGCACGTATGTCTCAGACCGAAACGATAAAGCGTCATTATTTTCATCTAATTTATTTTAATACGATTTATTATTTTTAAGCTTGTACATACGAGTTGCTTATTCGAGTTTCTTTCCGTTTTGCAATTACAGGATAACTTATTCCAAGTGTAAATTCGACGTACGATAATGATATCTGTTGGATGATTTCTCGGCGAGGATGGTTACTCTCTCGGAGGTACGAAAAAGTGGATTGGTACGGTTTAGATAGCGGTCGAAGGAGGCCATCGGCGGGGGGGATCGACCCAGAAGAAAACCTGCTTCCATCAGTGTGACACCTGTCTCCCCCGTTACATATACAGGCATCTGCAATAGGAATGCAAAACGATGATGTAAGGCGGCAGAGATAAGTAAGTATTCCAGTGTCGGTCAACGTAATTGCTGGATTTTTTTTTTTTTGTTTTTTTTCCGTTGGAAAAGGAAATCGTCACTCTACAGATAACTATACTATATAATTATTAAAATTTGCGGTTGCACGATGTAGGATACGAATGTCGCAGCTTGTCTCAGCTTTATGGTGTTTGGTGGTCGTGGAGAAATCGATGAGAGACGTCTGCAGCGGGCACCACGCCCAAAGCGAGGGAGGGTGAAGGTGCACCGGGACGAACCCCCATGCAGGGACTCGTGAAACACGCTCTATGTCGCCGTTACGCGTCGAAAATGATATACAATGTATAGTGCAACCTCGACCTACAACATTTATAAATGTGACTCGACCTAGCCCAATCAACTATCTATCTTCGGAAGGGGCTCCATTTTTTTTTCTCCGCGATAGGGAGAGACTCCGAATTAGTCACCATCGTTGGAATAAAATTCAAGTATCCTGATGCGTAGCCTGACATTGAAAATTTTTTTTAAAACAATTTTCTCGAAAAATGTTATTTCGTAATTTAAAAAAATGAAGCGACATCTCTTTATAATATTAGGCTTATTCGCAATCTCTCCTCGACTGACAGTAAAGCCGTAACGCTTGCTTACTTACTTAGTGCGCAGTTAGTTCTTTCCTTCTTTCTTTCCTTTCCTTAGATTAACATAAGGCTAAACAATGGGCGAAACGAGAGAGTTATTTCGTTTCCCGCATTGCAAATCGTCAAGGAGAAATTGGCCGCGCTTACAAAGTCAGTGACTTGGTGGCTTGGTTTAATTGACCCGAGGCGACGGCGAGGTGTTTTCACGGCTTCAGAAATCAAGGCCACCGCACGCACACGTCTCTCACGAGAGAAGTTGAACGAGGTAGCGCGTCGCGTGAACGCGAGCATTTCTATATCTTTTCTGCGAGCTGCGCCGTTCTGGGAATAAGTCGCGAACAAGGGGCCTCTCGGGAGTCGAACATAAATCAATTCCCGCGATAAGATTAGTTTACCCAATAAGAATAACGGATAAATTCTCATTGTGGGATTTTCTTCGCATTTAAATGGCGGACGAGATTAAACGAGAGACGAAACTGCGAAAATCTTGTTGTACGTCAAACGATGCTGACTCTAGCGTTCGCTCTCTGATATTTAAAAAAAAATAGAGATAATTAGAGACAAAAACAATTTTAGTCAAGTAGTCAAATTTTGCTCCGCTACGTTATAAGGCAAAGCTTTTAATTTATACCGATTATAAATCTGTATTTTTTTTATAATCGACATTGTTTCCGAATTTGGATTGTTTTTGTTTCTTGTTACAGCCGTCAAAGAGCCAAGTTAACATCTGTACCATTTTTTAGACACACACGTAAGGATTTTCGTAGCATTTATCTCTATCGCGGTCTAACGATAATGAAGAGGACTCAAGAAAGGCGACATCTCCGGTTGATTTCAAGTCCGGAATATAACACAGAGAATTTCCCCTTCCTGTGGCAGGATGCCATGCCAAGGCAATATCCTCCGGATGTTGGTATCCTTCGAGATAACGTCTGAATGAATGGGATTTTTTATGCGAGATTTTTTCGTCCGTATTATATACGTGTGCTTGCTTACCTACTAGGCAATAATTAACTTCATCAAGACATTAACGCGAATGCAATTGGAGCGATTAGTTTGCTTAACGAGAGGGTCCGCGTGTTCGCATTCACATATCCAGTGCAACATGCATAACGACACTAAATATAGGTTTCGTGTTCTACGGAGGGATGTGCGATTTTTTTTTTTTTCGAACGTAAATTTATCATAGACATCAAATTTAATTCCTATTAAAAGGTTCCATAATTTTCAATTAAAAGGTTCCTTAATTGTTATTAAAAGGTTCCGTAATTTTCCATTAAAACTGTTAAAAAGTATCGCAACTGTCGCACGCAAATGTTTCGAATCAAATTATATGCGTGTAACTGTTGCGAATATAGTTTTGCGATACTTTTTAATAGTTTTCCTTCGGAGTCGCGTGCACAAAGGAATTGCACGCTCGACGCTATCCAACACTATATCTATGTATATAACCAAATACAGAGCACGTTTCAATATCTCTCCATATGCGAATATGTGTGTCAGGGTTTCCGTGCGAATTGCTTTTTTGGACGAAATTGTTACGCTATAGGAATACTATAGGAAATGATAAATTGCGAGGTAAATGAGTGTTTATCCAAGTGCCACATCGCGCCGTTAAAATCATTTATTCCAAAGATAGATATGTTAGCAGGATACTAATTCGTAGAGCGCAATTTATAATATATTCAAATTCGGCAAAGCACGAATCTATTATTTTCTACTACAAGTTTCTACGAAGATTATTCGTCGTTCGCGTGATTAAATATAGGATTGCGACTAATATTTTATTTATAATAAAGATTTGGGACGACGCATTAAATCGTTCACAAACATTATAATAATGAGTTATAAAGTAGTTATAAAGAGTTACAGAAGAGATGAACGAGGAGAGGAGCAATATCATTGAAGCGTGAACGAATACTTGTTCGATTACGTGACGTAACGAATGATCGAGATAACGGGAATCCGATATATTCGGCCTTCGATCAGCCGCATAACTTTATCTCATACTTCGTACCTTTTATACGTCTTTAGTCTTTTTCTAAATGATTCAGCCCATGTTAATAATTTAACGATCATGGATCACACACATGCACATATACACATATATATCTTACTCAGTATATATATGTTAGTAAAATGAAAAATAGTAATGACTATTTTATTGCGCTCATTATGATGGTATTTGATTACGATATTTCACAGTCGTTTTTAATTATTTATGTAGCTACAATATCATCCGTTACATATATACATATATATATATATATATATGTATATGTAAATATATTATTCGAGAGAGAGAAGAAAATAATATATTTAGAATTTGTAATATATATATTTAAAAATAATTTTTAAACACATTTACCAAACGGTGATTTTATCAGCAGTGTGGAAAAATAAATGTAGTTATATAATTCCGATTCTAGATGTAGATGGCGATACTAAACGGAGCATGATAAGCGCATATAATAGTAGATTTATTCCATAGATATACATAGACGGAGCATTAGCTATCGATTAGGGCAAAGGAGAGTTTAGAAATAGACGTAGGCATAATATACATAAGCTGCATTCGTTTTGACGTTGTAAGTGCTAAAGGCGTTTGATTGACCAATCGGGAAAAAGATTTTTTAAATTTCATTTCATTAAGACGAACGCAGTAATGACGCTTGATTATTCTCGATAAACCAAGTTTCCAGTGCACAAGCGTCGCTTTATATTGTGCGATAGGCTTACCACTTTTAAAATGGCGACGGATGATGTGACTAGGAATAATTACAACAAAGGTGTCGCAGTTCAATATCACTATTGTGTCGTGGGCAGTGAAATGCAGCAGCAGCGAGCAGCAGTTTAGTAATTTCCTAGAAATTAAGGACCTATTTCATGAGCAGAGCACCAATCAGCGCAGCGAATCAAAGAAATCACCAAATAGTATCTAGGAAATTACTAAACTGCTGTTCGCTGCTGCTGCATTTCACTTATAAAATCTTAGCTTTAGGCCCTGCGCACAACAGAGAAAATATTAGGAATAGGAATGAATATTAAATATTAGGATTAGGAATTAGGAATTATTTTATTTTAAAACAAAGAAACGCGAAATAGACCAATGCACAAGCATCGAGTTATTTCTTATTCCTTCTCGATAGATATTGTGCGTTAGTCCATTTTGTGTTTCCTCGTTTTGAAATAAAATATTTCCTAATTCCTACTCCTAATATTTAATATTTATTCCTATTCCTAATATTTTTTTCTATTGTACGCAGGGCCTTATACTATTTCTCTCTAATACAAGCTGTAAGCCGATTGGCTATTGCGTCGCTTCTTGTCGCGCGCAATAGAGTCCCTAGAAGTAAACTAGGGACTCTAGCGCGCAACGCGTACAAGAGCTCTCCAATGTACGCAACTTGGTACTATATTTTAGCTTTCTCTCGAGAAAGGTTCCTATTGAGTTTTATACGACTATAGTCGTATACAACGTGTAAAAAAAAAAAAAAAAAAATTATCCACATTTGCACATTGTTGATCTACGTCGAATCTGAAGGATACGAGTTGGAGAATTTCGAAGAGGTTAGTTTTCTGATTTGCGTGACTTTTCGCTTGGAATGCAATAATTGACAGTCACTTTGTCAAAGCAGTTGCGGCTTACGTCTCGTGGTGTTAAATCGGGACATAATCGAATATAATATTGTAAGGATCGCGTCGACAACGATTGCTGATATAATATGTATCGACTAGGAAAACATCTTTGTTGAGACCTCTGTAAAGGAAATCAGATCAGCGACGTAATCATGTTACGGACAAACGTCAGGTTTGTCTCTTTGTTTACTACGTTTGTTTGAGATGATATAAATTTTACAATTATGTGTAAAAATCATATATGAAGTATATACAATCTCTCTCATTGTCATTCGGTAGCATTATAGCGATTTTATCATTATTTTCTTTTTGGGCGTGAATCTTTTAGGAAGAGATATCGCAACATAGAGGAGGAATCCAGCGAATTTATGCCATTGAGCAAACGAATCAACAATCTTCATATCAATAGTTTATCTGGTCTGCGAGAGAGTATAATAGAGAGCAGAGTGGAAAGTATGGAAACAGATTGGGAAAGTGGAAATCTTATATCGTCATCCAGCTGTTCTCAAAATTCATCACCCAGGGACAGTTGTGGTTCTAGCCCAAGTAATTTCACCAACGATTACAGACCGGATCTAGATGCGACGGAAAATCCTTTTTATTACGAAAGCAACAAGTTGCTCTATTCTTTATACTTGGAGCGCATGCAGCGGAGATTGGATCTATATTGATAAATGTATGCGTTACTGGCTTTATCTTACCTGCAAAATATCCCCTTGATATTTGACGTCCAACTCTTGTTATTTTATTTGCCATATTTTTCTATGCAACATACTTTAACAGTTTTCAATCTCTCTTGTTAAATCGATCATGTAGATAGTAGCAAGATATATTAATTTATGTCGGCAAATAAATTAGCAAAATTTTTGTACAAGAATCGGCATTAATAGATATATAATTCAATAATGTACAATCATTGAAATATTAAATATTTTTTAATTAGCGTATAAAAATTCCATGTAATCGAGACTATGAATTATCTAAACGACAGAATCGAAAATTCGATCATATTTATCCAAATTATGCTATTATAACATGCTATATTAAGATGTGTCCTTGGCGTATTTGTAATGCAATATACAGAATTTCTGTGCGTGGAATTTTGTAAAATTGTATAAAAGATTAGGATGACGGAGGTACAAATAAAATTCAATCAATAAATTCAATTGAAGATAATGTGCTGTATTTGCCGTAGATGTGTACAAGTGAATGTCATGTTAGAGATGTTTGACCAAGATACATATGTTACACGTTTCGAGAACGTTCGTATAAGTGCGCGCATTTTTGTGGATCGAGAGGGAGATGGCAGCACGGTCGATATCGACTCTCGACTTAACCTCGCACGAGTGCTCCGCTAGGTGCGTGTAAGTCGAAATTGTTCCGCAAGCGTGCGAGCATAACAGAGGAGCGGATCGGGAGGGAGGACCCGAGCGGTGAACTGACAGGTGTTTCAGTATCGTGCGAGGGAGAATTATAATTTTCGGCGCGCGCGAAAATCTCGCGGGTGCGCGGAGTGTATGTAATACGCGGGATAAAGGCGCATCTCGCGGAGCGACCATACGTCGATCGGCAAGTACGCGCACGCGCCACTTATTCCATCCGTATAATCCGCGCTTTCCCTCTTTCTCTCGCCACTCTGCACGTAACCGCGCCGCCATAGTTAATATTTCAGCCGATATATAGAGAATATTAATAGCGCGCGTACGTGTGCGGCGCGCGTTTTCCGAGCGTCGTTTCGGTCGAGAGAGACAGAGAGAGAGAGAGAGAGAGAGAGAGATGCATTGGTGATGTTCGAACGTCTCGGAGGCGCGGAGTGCAGATTCGCGCGACGAGAAACAGTTCGCGCCAAGTAGCGTGTAGTGGTGTCGGGCGGTTATGTACCGTTAGCTCGAATTCGTTCCCGTTGGCCGGCTTGAGAACGAGAGATCCACGCTCGCCTACCTATACCGACCGAGGGGACCGAGCCATATTCGATCGCGTACGGTGGTCGGCTGTCGTGGAAACCCGGAAACGAGGTGTGCGCGTCTCCGCGTTAGCGACAGAGTTAGCGTCGTCGTCGTCGCGTGCGCGAGAAAGAGAAGGAGAGAGAGATAGACGAACGAACAAACAGACAGACGGACGGACGGAGAAAGAGCACGTCGGTGGTGCGTGTGCGAGCGCGAATTTATATCGTGGAGTCACTACTCTCGAGCTCTCTCTCTCGTCGAGCTTCCGTTAGAGAGACGCGCGCGCGCGCGCACGCGTGTGTCCCGTTCACGTACGGATTTCTCGTGTACGTGTACATGTATGACGTGTGCAGCCCGATAGCCCGCGACGATACATCGGTCGGTCGGTCAGCGTCGTGCTAACGTAGAAATGAGAAAGTCGTTGCCGCCGCGCTGTGGCTGAGGATCGGGGCACACGACGACGACGCAGGCGAGCCAGCACGGACGGACGATTCTCGTACTAAGCGTAGTTACACGAAGGCGGCGACAGTAACGGCGGTACGTTGGAGCCGAGCGCGCACCGGAGAGCTGCTAACTCTGGGTGGCTGGCCTTCTTGTCTTCTTTGCCCGTCTTTTTATCGTCGTCTATACCCTGTACTTACAAGTAAGTAGAACACGCGAGAGAATCTTGTAGAGACGAGAGAAATCACTCTTATACTTGCTCGCGATCTTCTTTCGTCTCCTTCTCGCGCGATTAGAAAATACACATATATATATATATATCTCTCTCTACGTATATATTATATATCGATATATGTATATTTTTGCATATAACCATATGTGTATGTCTCTCTCTTTCTCTCTCTCTCTCTCTTTATTATCCTGACTCGATCGCACTACGTGTAGAGCCGGACAGATGCTCCGGGCCGACGGGGCCGTCCCGGCGGTTGCCATGTCGCGCTACACTCCCAACGACGTAGAACCGTAGACCATGCACGAGAAACCGCGAAACGAGCTGGCCACAGAGAGCACCCACCCCAAGACACTAAAATCGTCGCGGGCCCCTCGTCGTGGCTCACGGCTTGGCTCGAGCTGGCTTTGGTGGGGTGGTTGGAGGTGCGGACAGTGGTTGAGAGGCTGGTGGGGTTGGAAATTGCGTGGTGGTGGGTGTTCGTCGAGGTCTCGGAGGCCCCTCCGTGGCATCTCGCTGCCTCTAACCCATCGAGGTGGGGGTGTAAACAACAGCCCTGCCCGTGCTACTACCTCCGTCGTTTCTGCCTCTGCCCTGCTCTTCGTCAGCTGATGCGTCTTTTGCCGCGTGCCTCCGTCGTCGATCTTTTTCCTACTTCCGTCCTTGGCCCCCGGGTAACGGGCCGGGGACGACGTTAGGAAAGGAAACGCGCCGAGGGGGACGAAAAGTAGGGAGAGGAACAGGGAATATATTCAACGGCGTGTTAGAAGGGGTTTCGCCGCGGTGGAGATAGAGCGGGAGAGAGAGAGGCGAAGAGAGGGAAATGTAAAAAAAAAAAGAAGAGAAAAAAAGGAGCCGCGTGCCATTTTCATCACGCGGATGATTTTTCCATCATGGCGGACGTGAAGCGTACGAGCGTTTTGTGCGATTGACGCCGCTTGCTCGATTCGAGCAAGTAGCTATGTAGGACGATTACGCCGAGTTTTTATATCCATCGAAATTAGAATTTTCCCTCTCTCTGTCTCTTTCGATCACTGTCGTCGCGACAATCGCTCTCGTACGTTTTCGCGCTTCTCTAAAAAGGATGATAAAATTTTTTTTTTTTCCATATAAAGGCGTGGAACGAGAAGGAAACGTACGGGAGAGTCGGTTGCACAACAGTCGCCGATCCGTTTAGCGTGCGGCGCCCCGTGCGCAGTGATATCGTAGCGTGCCTGGCTCGTGATCGGACGATGGATTTGACGAGAAAAATTCACAAATGTACTTTTCGCGGAGATACAGACGTATACACGCTCGAGCGATAGAGAAAGAGAGAGAGAGAGAGATAGAGAGAAGGATATAGGGAGGGAGCGCGCAGAGGGAACGAGCGAGCGAAACTTCGCGGGAGAGAAGGATAGACTTCGGCCTCGGTTAACCTTAGGAGAGAATCGGTGCGCCATTACGACATGCGCGTCTTGCGAGAGCGTCCAGCGGCGGCACGAGCGACAGGCGGAGCTGACCGATCAGTCGCGTACGCCATTCCGCGTACGGCGAAAAACACGTCGCGTGGAGTGTCGACGTCGACGACGACTACGACGACGACGACGAGTGAAGAGTAGCGCGCGCGTGTTCGAGACACGGCTCCCTCTCTCTCTCTCTCTATTTCTCTCCCCTCATTCGGGACGGCAGAACGACGGTGGAAGCACCCTTTTGGCCCTTCGCGGAAGAGGCATCCCCGCTCGCTCACATACATACACACACATACTACGGGTATATTCTCTCTAACCTCTGTTTCCTTTCCTCGTCCTCGTCTCTCTCGGGGCGGGGATCGTCATCCGCGTTATCATTGTCATCATTGTCCCAATTCGTTCTGGCGGTGTCTCTGCGGCCGCCTGCCGCACGACGAACGGGTGCCTTCGCCCCCGAACGCGTTTTCGCGTTCCCCTTCCCCGGGGAATGCCGGTGTGCCGGGAGCCGAGGTTCGACTCCCTTCTTTCTTGACGTTTCCCCCTACCCTCTACCCGGTTCGCCTTCTTTCTCGTACCGTTCTCGCGGTACATCGCCGCCACGTCGAGGTGAAGCGCGCGAGAGAAAGAGGAACGGAGAGTCTCGAGCTCTATTTCGCGGTAGGTTCCCACCTATGGACCTCCCCCCCTACCCTCATCGCGCTCCTACCCCCTTACGGCACCCGTAGGGGCACCATCGCCGCCTGATGGAGTGGGGTGGGATCCTGGGCCACTTTGACGACTATCCTCCCTGCTCCCGGATCCCTTTTAGGTAGGGGGAGGGGGTGAAGTGGGGGAGCCCTCACCCCACCCTCGTATACGGAAACGATATCACCAAGGCTCCGAGTCAAGAGCACGCTACTACTCGCCTCTCGTCGGCGAGTAGCTAAACCAACGTGGGATTTTTCATTTTCTCGCTTTCGCCGTGGAAAAGCACGTGGGAGGGAGGATGTTGGGTTAAATTAGGTTAGGTTGTTGCCGGGATGGAGGCCCCGCGAGCACTCGAGCGTGTGTGAACGGTGGGAGATCGATTTTGATCTTGTGTGTTGCGCGACGTTTTCTTTTCTTTTCTTTTTTTTTTTTAATTTTCTTTAATTACGATATCGTTGATTGTGGATCGCGCGATGATAACGGCGCGATTCGACTTGACCGCGAATTTACCTTCAACGTGCACAAAGAATCTCAATATCATCCCCGTTCATAGATGACGTTTTTGTGATATCTTTCATATTTTGTGTATTTCTCAAATAATTTATCAACGATACACGCGAGTAAAGATAGACACGTCTCTCCAATACGCCTTTTTTTTATAACATAGTACAATTTATTTAATAAATGTAAAATACAGGAAGCAAAGGTCTTGGGTAAGAAGCTGAAACACCGAGACTTGTTTCTTAAACGCAATTAATCATATAAAATCGATTTTTCTTGTATACTGCGTATTTGCTAAAGATAACATTTATATTTATAATTGTATTTGCGTCAGTAATTTTATCCTTATATTTAATGTAACGCGTATATATTGGAGATTTTAAATTAATTAATTAATTTCGAAAATCTGTATTCGCGTAATCGAGCGGGAGAGCATGTTTTAAATTCAATATATTCTCTTGTTTACTGTTTTATAATAGCAATTACATTTTATATGAGATAGTATGTTAAATACTAAATGAATACTAATACTTTGTTATCATTATTGAAACAGTAAAAATGGGTTTCTGTTTTTTACAGGTGTAATTCTGAAAAATGAATTTCACACCTTTTCCTGGATTCACCGGTTCACTGCCGACCGGTACTGTTCACCAATTTGCTACGGCTAAATTCGCGCAGAATCTTACCACTGGTGGACAAGTGGTAGGAGTTTTGTCGGGCGGTGAAGGTGGTGTTCATTATCTAAGGCCAGTCGATCCAAATGGCTTCGCCGTGGCTCAGGGCGGTAACAGTCAGCAACAGCAGATCATTACCTTGCCTATCACTGTACCGGGAAAAGATGGCACGCAGCAACAGCAGACTGTCCAGATACAAGTGGTCAATCCTAGCGTATCTCAAAGCGGAAATAGCGGCGATCAACCGAAGTATCATTTGGCGCCGATATCGCTGAGTCAATTCCCGCAGGGGGCAGCTACCGTCCTCACTGTTGCCTACAGTCAGCAAGGCGCGGATGGAGTACAAATACAAGTACAACCGCAAAACACTGTGGCGACTACGCAAACGTAAGTATATCACGTATATTCTCTACATTTCGCGTTTTATATTACATTATAAATTTTTGCATATAAAACAAAGTCGGAGAGGATTAATTTCTCTATTTAATTCGTCGATTGTCTGATTCGATTATAGATCCGATCAAACGACACAAAGCACGTCTACCGCCGTGACCACTACATCTCAGCAGACCATCCAACAGACGGTGCAGCTTCCGGGAGCGCCCGAAGGTCTGACTGTAGTAGCCCAGATTCCTCAAGATTTGATCCTGCGAGAAAGCATAGAAGAATCTAAGGAGGACGTGAAAGAGGGCACGACACCCGTGGCCCTTATTAAGCGGGGCAGTGTCAAGAATCAAGGTAATCAGAGCGGCGAAGAGTTTATTACTTCTATGCCCGCTAGTTGGCAAAGCCTCGCTACTCCAGGATCTACGGTCGCGGATTATCTCTCCAGACTACCCACTAGCACTCTGCCTCTTAGTTTGCAACACTTTCTCAAATTTTCGGCGGAGACTATAAAGAGAGAATCTACTATCGAGTCTAGTCCGCTCGGAGCGGATGGTCTGGATGCTTCCGGAAGCACAGCTTCTGGGGAGCAAGCGGTGCAGATTACAGTCGCCGGAGGAGAAACGGCGATCATTCCCGATGTTGTCGAAGAACAGGAGCCGGGGGCAAAACCGAAGCGAAAAAAGAAATACAAAAAGAAACCTCCGAAACCGAAGAAACCAAAACCAGGGCAAGTGAGCATAGTCACTGCTCTCGATGGTACGACCCTATTTTGCTGCCCTCAATGTAATATGGCGTATCCGGAGAAGGAAAGTTTGGAACAACATCTGATCGGACATAAAATAGAGAGGAGGTTCATATGCGACATTTGCGGCGCTGGTCTTAAACGAAAGGAACATTTGGAGCGGCACAAGTTGGGCCATAATCCTGACAGACCCTTTATATGTTCCGTTTGCATGAAGGGCTTTAAACGAAAAGAACATTTAAATCTTCATTTTGTTATACATTCTGGTCAGAAGACCGAAGTCTGCACCGAATGCGGTAAAGCGTTCTATCGGAAGGATCATCTTAGAAAGCACGCGAGATCTCACCTCGCTAAGCGTGCCAAGGAGGATCCATTGAACACGAGCGACGCGGCGCAAAATCAACAACAGGCGGACCAACAGCAACAGCAAGTGGAACAAATGCAACAACAGTCTTCGGTGCCCGAGTTGCAGCAAATCCAGATACAAGTAGGACAAGGGTCTCAAGCGCAGATTCATCAGATTTCCGTTAGCGAGCAGTCTACGGTGGTTTTACCTACAGCTGCCGAGACTGGAGCTATGACTATGCTCCATCATCAACAGCAGCAACAACAACAGCAGCAGCAGCAGCAACAACAACAACAACAGACGCAACAGCAACAGCATTAGCAACAGCCTACCGCCCCGAATCAACTTGGGCGGTACTTTCGTTTCAATCATCAGCACGCTAGAGGTCGTGCGCGACATAGCGTACTCGCTGATTAAATTTTGCAATTTGATAGGCGAGTTGATGTTATCGAAAGGAAGTTTCGTTGATCTTCATCGTTGCCTAGTTGATTATTTCACAGTCTCCGTTTTTTGAAATGTCTCCGTTTCTTAAAAAAAAAAAAAAACATGTGAACATCCCTGTTTATCGACACAAGGCCGGTTGGGACTTGGATTTTGCGCGCGCCATCGGCTTATACCTTTAATAGAGGCACAAAAAAGCTCGCATTCGTGTTTATAATAATATCCTGTAATAATTATCCTGTAAAGCGCACCGAGCTAAATCTACGAACAAAGTTCGTGTATGTTTATGAATTTCTTCTCTTTTACGTACACGTTATAGCGTACGTGGAAAGAAGCGACAGTATCCGCTCGCCCATCGGACAAGACGTTTTTTGTCGCTGATCCAGTTCCATGACGCTGAAGTTAGAGATAAATATGAAAAGTTTATATAAATATATAAATATATAAATAAATATAAATATGAAAAAAAAAAAATATATTTTTGAAAGCGCGAACTGGATTCGCCGAAGATGAGAAGGCAATCGAGTTTTGGGCTGAAAATAATTTGCTTCTACGATGATGACATAAAAATACGTAACGAAAGAATTAACTACATGGAACAGAGTTTGTAAATACAGCGCAAATCTTTCATTCCCGATGAGGGAGAAAATCGTGTCGTATAAGTACTAACGCGAGGTGAATCTTATTTATTTCTCTTGTACAACACAATCGTGACATTACGAAGGAACTTGATTGGCTGAATCAAGTCCAATTTATATTTTGTAGCAATATATTGACAGAAGCATGCTTACATTTTTCTATAATTTAGATCATTGCATATATGTTTACTTTCAAAGAAGATGCAAAAGACGTTTGTGGCTATCGAATTCGCGCTTGGGGTCCGAATGTTGAAATCGTGGGATAATCAGATTGAAGAAAAAAAAAAGAAAATATCGCTTCTTAAAAATCTTTTCTGATACAAGGGAGGCAGAATTAGTGTATCGCGTTTAAAAATCTTTTCTGATAGAAAGGGAAAAATTATAGTATACGCATTTACGCATGTAAAAAAAAAATCAATACATTTTTGCAATCGATAATTATACCGCAATCCAATAAGATTTGTATCTTCACTCGGTTGATTTAATATTGAATTTAAAATATGAATGTGAAAATAAATTTACACATCGCGCAAATGAATGTTATGACGAAGTTTTTACGATATTCTTCTTGGTCGGTCATATGATATGTCGTAAGAAAAAAAAAAAAGAGCGCTAAATATCTTCAGATGTAAACCAAATCGATCGATCGATCATGATTCACGTGAAAAAAGCTTTTTTCGATGAAGGTGTATGTATACCACAAAAAAAAAAACTTCTTATTGTAAGTATCGCAATTAAAGGCAATGGGTATAATTGTACAAGAAATATATTATTATTTTATTATCACATAATATAGATATTGATCATTATCGTAGTTAGGATAAATAGTACATAAGCAATTTTCATTGTTACTTACATAAATATTGGAGGAGCTACAAGCTAAAATAAAACATACATTTAATACAAAAAAAAAAGCTATATTCTCCTCGTCTTTCTAATTCGTGTTACATTTCTCGCGAAAATATCTCCGATAGAAAGAAAAAAAAAAAAAAAATCTCATTCAAGCGGTTTCGCGATATATACGAAAGATTACAGAGGCCGGTATATTATACTCTCGCTCTCCGCGAGAGCGAAATAAAACGCGAGTCGGATGGAGATGATGCTTGTGGGGGAGGGAAGAGGGGGGAGGGGGGGGGAATGTAACGCGGCGGGAAGAGTTTCGAGTTAAAATTCCGTTGCCGGATTCGGGCATTTTCGGGCCGGGGGAGGACGACGGTTCGGCGCGCCGCGTCGGGAATCGGGAGACCCGGGAGAGAGAAAAAATAGTTAAGAGGCTGGCACAGTAGAGGGCGGATGGGTGGGATGGGGACACCGGCTTGAGGGACAGGTGTCAACGATATACCGCCGCGGCGACGGTGGGAAAATCCTCTCCTTTTTCCGGTGACAGCCGGCTGCGCGCGTGAAAGAAACGGCGATCCAGGCGAGCGCACGGAGCCGCGGTTTATCCGGACGGTAAGCATATATCACATTCCCGTGTGTCTCTCGCGCGCGCTGCGTGGCTGCGCGAGAGAGGCGACGAGCCGCACGCAACGGCCATTTTCTCTCCCGGAGTTTGGTGGAGCGGTGGTGCGGCGCGACGGCCCCACGCCACGTATCGACTAAGTATCCGATGGAACGGGGGGAGTGGGATGGGGAAGGGAGAGAAAAGGGAGAGAGAGAGAGAGAGAAGGAAGGGTGGCGTTTGCGTCCCGCCGCGTCGTGTCGCCCCCGGCCCATCCCCCTGATCCCCCAATCGGTCTCCCCTCCGCGCGCGCATCGCGACTATCTCCGTCGGTGTGGGGTTTTTTTTTTCCATCCGTATCCTTCTTTTTTCCTCCCCTCCCCTCCCTACCCCCCGTTTACGGCATGTTCTCGAGCGCGTAAAGGGGGTGAGCTGTCTAGCCGTGGCGCGTCCTTGGCCGCGGGCAATCGGCGTTCGCACTAGGGCTAGCGTGAGTGTTGAGAGCGTTTTAGCAACGGCGGGTGAACACCGAGCCGGCCCGTATTGTATTTTATTCCACCGTTGACGTTCCGTTGTGACAGACGCCTGGCCGACGCGCGCGGCGCGCTGGCGTGTGCGGTGCGTGTGTCTCTTCTACCGCCGCGCTTCTGTCTCTCCCTCTCGCTCTTTCTCTTTCTCTCTCTCTCTCTCTCTCTTTCTCTCTCTTTCTCTTTCACTCTTTCCTCGACTCACTCCTCTGTCTCCCTTTCTGGTGTCTGTCGGTGTGTGTCTGTCGCGTGCGAGAAAAATCTGCCCCCGCACCACTCGTACTACTCCTCTCGTGTGTGTCTGTCACGGGGATCCCCCTCCGAGGAAAGGATCCAGCACGGCGAGGAAACATGGGGAGAGGGACATCGTTGTGAGTAAATACTCTACACCGGGCGTCGCGTACCGTCATCGTCGTCGGCGTCGTTGTCGTTGACGTTGACGATGCGTCGTCCGGTGCGACTTGACGTAATCGAGCGCTTACGCTAAGTAAGAGTCGAGATCGCCTCCCTCGGTGAACGTGAAAGATACATCGCGATGTACCTTTTCACGCGGAGGATGCAGAGAACGGTAGTGAAAGAAAGAAAGAGATAGATAGATAGAAAGAGAGAGGCGATTCTCGTCGACGGAACGTCGTCTGGCGATGCCGTCTAGACTCGAGGCTCGAAATGAGAAACTCGATGATCCACTCGTTATCCTCTTCTCTCTCTTTATGCTTCGTACAGAATGTATATTTCCTAAAGTAACCTCTTGCACTTTTCTCTCATATTGAGAAAAAAAAAAAAAAAAATTTATAAGAGACCCTTATCTCCTGTTTAGGTATATGAATTCTATTGACGATCTGCAATGAATTTCCCGCCGTTCGGAGGTCACTTCCCTAGCACTATACCGAGCATCCATCAATTCGCGACCGATAGCTCCAGCGGTGCGGGCGCGCGTTACGCCAATCATTTTCCCAACCAGCCTCCGATCGGAGTGCCGGTTATGGGAAAGTACCGTCCCGAGAACAACGGCGTACAATCCGCACAGTCGCAGGTGATGATGAACAATAAAACCAGCTATCCCAACAGTAATGTTCATCATTATCCAAATGTGCCGTACTCGCAAGCCCAATCGGTTCAACAACGGCCGGCCAATTCGCCTGGAATGCAAGAGAAACGCTCGTATCATCAGGTAAAGCGATTTTTTTTTTTTTACAGTTTCCTTTTCCAACAAATATTTCCAAATATATTTTACTGTTTGAGGAAAGGCACCCCTTAATTATATATATTATATGTAATAAACATGTACATGTATGTACATCTTTTTTTTTTATTTGCATTTACTATAAACGTGCCAAGAAATAATTATTGACAATTACGACACAGATAAAAGAGCAGTGCATTTTATAAATTTAATAAAAAAATTAATTTTAATTCCTTTTTGTATCGATGAAAGTTCTGTGCATTTGTATGTAAAATTGTCAAAAATGTAAAAGATAGAAAAGGTTAAATAATACAATATATCTAACTGGTTTATTATTAAAAAAGTCAGCGCCTAAATTGTAATATATTGTTTACATTTTTCTCTGTTGCAGCAGTCAACAGAAACAATAAATCAGCAAGATGTTTGCAATCTCCTTCAAGACAAGGATAAGAATAAGGAGAAAAAAGGCGAGGAACAGCGCAATGGGGAGAGTGCCACAAATGGTACTCAACAGGATTACACGATGCATCAACATCATCAACAACATGCTCATACTCAGACACCAGCCACTATGCCCGCTACGTGGCAGTCGCTTGCCACTCCTGGATCCACCGTAGCTGATTATCTCAGTCATTTACCGGCAAGTACTCTACCGCTGAGTTTACATCATTTTCTTAAATATTCTGCCGAGAGTATCAAAAAGGAGTCGGAGATGGCACAAACTACTTCGGTGGCTGTGGCGACTACTACGACACCTAACATAATGATGTCGCCGAATAATAAAAAGAAGAAAAAGAAGAAGACGCCGAAGGAAAAGAAGCCACGTCCAAAGCCTGGCGAAATTCGTCTGACGACAGCATTGGACGGCTCGACGTTGTACTGTTGTCCGGAATGCCATATGGCGTATCCGGAACGAGAATTATTAGAGCAGCATCTTTTAGGTCACACCTTGGAAAGAAGATTTGTCTGTGACATATGCGGCGCTGGTTTGAAACGAAAAGATCATCTTACGCGTCATAAACAAAGCCACAATCCCGAACGACCTTACGTTTGCACCGTTTGCTTGAAGGCTTTTAAGAGAAAGGAACAACTGACATTACATTTTGTAATACATTCTGGGGAGAAACGACACGTGTGTACCGAATGTGGCAAAGGATTTTATCGAAAGGATCATTTACGGAAACATACCAGAAGCCACATCGCTAGAAGAGTGAAAGCTGAACTAAGTCAAAACGCTAGTAAGAAACTATGTCACGTCTATTAAAGTCTAAACAAAGTTAAATGATTTTTCTTGTCGTATTACATCATAAATTTTCTGTGCTTTAGGTACGCAACAGAATCAACAACAAAATAACGTTTCGAATATGCAAACGACAACCGTTTCGGCATCGTCTGTTCTTCCGGGCGGGCATCCGGGTTCTCTCCTGTCCTGAGCCCCGCCACCAGGGAACTTCCAGGTTCCCCATCCAAACAATATTCTTCATACGCATACTTCACATCATTCGCTGCATCATCATCATCTAACGGCGGTTAATGTGGCGCATCAGTCGAGCATCACGCCACTCGCTACATCCGGTCATTATCAGTCGCACGAGCTTAGCTTTTTGGGACACGTTAAAGATTTCTGAGACGAGGAGAGGACCTCGACAAAGAGGTAACACCAAGACGCTAACCGATCGTCACTGTCTCATCGTCGACGTGAGTAGTTCTGGCTGACTCATGATTTGGATTTAGTGAGTTTTATATAAACATATTTGTATTATTACGTGCTTCAAAGCTTCCATGTCTCATCTTGTTGACGCAGCAGAGATATGTGATCATTCCTTTTTCCATTTTTACTCCTTTGACTTGGCAACTTATATTTGCCCTGTCATTTTGTGATGATTTTTGTTTATTGATCTAGTATCATCTCACTACAGAATTACACATTGATCAACGCAGTAACGTCTCTTTACCAAGTATACACGGTGTACAATTATTAATTTAGTTTCGAAGAAACTTGACTCCATTGATTATAATTGTACACCCATGTATACATAATATAGCAGCAATTTGCTAAAATGTATTTTTTTTAGAACGAAGAATGTTTTTCTTTTCGAAATATTAATATAAGGAATAAAGAGACATAGAAGCTGTACACTCGAATATAGCACAAACAAAAGTACACATGTGGAAGAAAAATATTAATCTTCCACAGAAACTCTAGAGTAGAGAAATTTGACTATAAGTCAAAAATTCTTGCCATACATCGTGTACGACGAGGAAAGAGAAGATATTTTTATGAAAAGTCAGTGTTAACGTAGATATTAAGCTGATTGCGATGAAGAAAGGGGGGGAGAGAGAGAGAGAAATATAATAACATCTCTTTTTCTTTCTTTAATTTTTCTTTTCTCACATCATCGCGTTAAAATACACGTTTTAATCCTATTATTTCCGCGATGGTCGTGAATATGTTCTTATTATTTCTTGTTGAATGACATTACACAAGTGCAAATAGTGTAAAGGGAATAGGAATTATTACACACACATAGTGATATTCCTGATACATATGAATGTGGACGGCAAGTCGACCCACCGATTAGAAAACTGTGTCTTTCGTTTATTGAAGGCGAATATTTACTGAATCTTTTAGTGTGCATATATATCGCGAAGGGTTATCTAAAAGTATCTTTTAGTATGTGCATATATATATCGATATGTATAATTTATATTAAATTATTATAAAAATTCTTTGGGCTATGCCCTATGGAAGAAAAAAAAGTGGCAAGACCAATAGCAATATTTCGCGGCTGACAAAAATCATACGTTTCGTTTCATTAAAACTTTTTGTTCCTTTTATGTATTATGTTGACAGTTTGTTTTATATTTTACGTTTTATAGTGTTCCAAATTTTTTACTTTTATATTGTATATACATGTGCACAATTTTATGTACGCGTACAACACGTACGCGAGTCCAGGTTTGCCCGGTTGGTTTGGGGCAAACACGTCGTTACTTTCCTTTACGACTTATCGCGCTTTACGACTTATGTATATCGAACACTTGTCACGGAAAGCTTAATTAGGTTTTATAATTTTTTTTTAGATGACTTTTTTTACATTGTTTTTATACATTTTCGTTGGACCTCTTATATTCGTTACATTCGTTGAGTACTGATTATATATATATAAGATTTATTTTTTAGGTATGGCATATATATATATATTATGATTTTTTTCGACTATATGAACTATAGTTTTTATATTTATCCATAATCGCGGCGCGCGCAAATCTTCACAGACTGTGATTGTTTCCGACAGAGGATATCTGCTGTAATGGTCAGACTGCATTTAAGTTTTATACTTTGGTCTTATCTCTTTAGTATTAATGTTCGTGCCATCGTTTTTTTTTTCTTTTTTTTTTTAAACTCATCCTTCTCAATTCTTTTCTTGCCATATTGACAGGTATTTGTTTTATAGTCATATAGATACCGTCGTAGATATATATATATATAAAAATAGATATATTTTTTTTATTATCTCATTATATGTATACTATCTCATCGTTGTATCGTCATCATCATTTCTCATTATCAGCATCATCATTATCATTATTGTTATTATTATAATTATTATTATTATTTATCTTTATATATCCATAGGTATTATCGTGAAATAACGTCGTCTATATATTGTATGAACATGCATACCGCAACGTAAAATGTTAGAAATATGATGAGATCTCGTTGTAGGAATTCCGAATATGATTTTCAATAATCATTCATATCTCTCTGTTAGGATTCTATATGCTGAAACGTAAGCATCATTATAACATTTTGTCACTTACATGCAGGATCTTAAGCAAAGATGTGATCTCATAATTTAATCACAGTATTCGTTTTACGATTACACAACAGTAATGTATTATTACTATTCGTTGATAGACATTATGATAAAAATAATTAAAAATTTTTTGATATTTTTAAATAATTTTATCTCGGTAGATTTGTGTTATGTCTTCGCTATTGTTATAGATTATACTTTACAT
Source organism: Lasius platythorax (assembly GCA_963971435.1). Classification (NCBI taxonomy): domain Eukaryota; kingdom Metazoa; phylum Arthropoda; class Insecta; order Hymenoptera; family Formicidae; genus Lasius; species Lasius platythorax. The sequence continues at coordinate 1,784,656 of OZ020538.1, read as the reverse complement.
TCCTGATTAATTACTATGGCAAGTGTCCAGCTACACTTATATATTCTTTCTGGCAGTTCATTATTTTTATTAATTCATTACAACTATATAAATTTTTTCCATCTCTAGATGCACCTTTTCCTATTTATTCTTTCGCATCATATCTCTAGCATAAAACGTTTTGAGTAACACAGAAAATTCAGGTTTTGTCAGACCTCAAGTATAATGATGTACTAAAATTATTACATACATGGATTATTATATACATGTATACTATAAAAGCCATATGTAAGAGATCAATTTATATTAAAATATTTCATATATTGTCACGTATACTTGTAACTATCAAGGCAGAGAATATGTCTTAGATTATACGTTAGTGTGTAAGTTTGTATACAAAATATATTATAACATAAGGTAGAAGCAGAGAAAGAAAGGCAAAGAATTGCATACAAGGTGTATCAAGAATATCGCGCACTTTCTTCTTATGCAGATACACAACCTTAAGAGATAGAATATATAATTTTTTTTTTTAATGCAAAGATATTTACGATAATTTTCGAGATACAAGTAACTGAAGGAAATGAAAGACTTGTTAGAAATTATCATTCAGCATACCACATGATGTGTGGATCTTCACGATATTTTAATGTAGATTTTATTTCTCAAGGTTGTTAAAGATTAACGAAAGAGGATACCATCAAATCAATTTTGCAAATTTTTAAACTGATCTGCAATTATGAGAAAGCGCGAGATTTTTCATGCACCTTATACACGGGAAAGAAAGAATATATACGCAAACGTCGATATAAGTCTTGAGGAAAGTAATCTGTTTTTTACAGTGGTAGATGGAAACTATGCAAATAATGGTAAAAGATAATGAGGAATAGCTTTACGAGATTTATAAGAGAGAGGAGGAAAAAGAGTGTGTGTGAAAAAGAGAGAGAGAGAGAGCAGCAGATATTTCCAAAGTTCGACATATGTCTTCGACTGTTCAAACAAATGAGTGGCTCAAGAAGGTCTATTTTGAAGGCTAGCTAAAAAAAAACCTATTTCCATCCTCGACGAGGCGAACAGTTGATTCTTGACCGCTTAGAGAGAACCGACCGTTTCGTCGAGCTACGTAGACGTAGTAATGTTCCTGTAGAAAAAGGAAAGATAATAGTTGATGCGTTTCTAAAGAAGAGAAATACTTTTCCGGTGCCTTTGTATTGCGCTGGATTTTCCGCACCTATATAGTTTTCCATCGTAAAGTTTAAGATCTAAAAAAAGCGGCGCGTTGTGCCTCTCTGTTTTCGAAACTACATGTATGTACTACACTTGTCCGCCTTCACGTCGTTCGAGCAGCCGTTTTCATTGCTTTTATATCGCTTTTTTTTTTACATTTTTCAAGATCCTATCCGGAATAATTTCAGTGAATAATATGCCGCGACAATGATTCGATAAAGTACACTTTTCTCTCTCAGGTTGTTTCGTTTGATTTTTTGAGATGGAATCAAGAGAGACTCGACTCGGGGGGGACAAAAGATATAAATACAAATTGAATTTATCTCTTGTGTTTCATTTGTTTCTTTTATTCTAGAAAAAAAATACAGTATATTATTTACTGAATTTATTTTAGATATCGCAGAAAAAGATGGGGATTAATTCAAAGAACATCGTTATTTCTGAAATGTGTCAGGCGCGCTCGTTCGGTTTCGATCAAACTGGAGATATCGGTTAAACTTGATTCTCCTTCATCTCGATTAATTAGAAGCGATCAATTAAAAGTATATGGATTTTATAGAAGATATACTAATAATTATAATAAGGATATAACTAATAATAATTCATAGTAATAACAATAATCATAATAATAATATTAATAACAGCAACAATAATAATAATATTAGTAATGCTAATAATAATAATATTAATAACAATAATGATAATAGTAAGATTAGAAAGCAACACGGAGAAAATAAGATCCGATTCTCTTACGACGCGCTTAATATAGTTTTACGCGAAACCCCAGAAAGCTGTAAGCAACTTTTCGAGTCGGCAACGACTTCCATTCGACGACGAATCATATATACGTAGATTTTTCTTTACGTTATTATAATTATACGATAATTTAATACTTTTTGTACGTAGGGAGTACAATTGTAAGAGCTCCGTTTCTCCTTAGTAATTCTTTTGTAATCGTTGCTCGAAACGAGAACAGTTCTATATTTTCTTTTGCAAATGTACTTTTACTTGCAAGGATATATCCTCTGTTGCTGTTCTTGTCGATTCATTCGTTTCGAGCATCGAATGTACCGTTGAACGGTAGAGATTACTATAAAGGCGACTTTGTAAATTTGTGATCGGACATGAAACGATTACCCCGACTACAAAAGGGTAGCGCACGAAAAATCTAAAACAAAATTGAACCCGACACCTCGAATGTAACTCGAATGTGAGTCTCTCAGGAGCAGTGATGGCAATGAAAACCATATTTTTCTATATGTACGCAGCAGTGTCCCGGGACTTTCCATTATCTGTATTAAACCTGTAGAGCAAAAAGAAGAAGAAAAAAAAGAAGTGAATTTGATCCATGTCTCTACTCGCAAGACGCGAGTGTATCTCGAGTGCGAGTGTAATTATCAATTGGTTCATGCAAAACGAGAAAGTTAAGATAAACGTACGTTATTCTTCCTTTACTTTTAATCATAATTGTTCGTCTCTTGCGTATCTTCCCTTATCCGCGACATTTCAGTCGCGGAATACAGAGTACAAGCATCATGCAAACGGAAGATTTTGCGTGAACCAAAACGTACGTCGCTATTGTGCGAAGAATAGCGAATCTCCAACTAAGGGAGACTATGGTTTTAATATTTTTTTTTTTTTTTTTTGAGGGTTTGTCTCTAATCCGGCGCCTTGTCGCGTGCGTGCTACGAGTGTATGCGTAATGTATGTGTAATTAACAGAGTTCTTGACAAATATACGTTAACAGGCGATTGACGACGGAAAGACATACAAATTCCTCGACATAGTACAAACGCTCAGATTCTTCTTGCTTTCTCTCAGATAGATTAGACGCGTGAGACACGCAGGATGCGTGTATATAAGTCGTGTACGAGCGAAATAATAACCGGCTGACCTCGAACTCTTTCTCGTCCAGTGTATGATGGAGACCAAATCTTTTCCCGGATGACGTGAGATTTGTATATTTGTCGCGCGATTAGGATTAAATCGATAATTTTATAATTGGACGTTTAAACTAGGCGAGTCTTGTACAAGTGCAATAATATCCAGACATTGAGTGTCTGCGCCTCTACTTAGTTTGAATTTTTGAAACAAAAATTTCAAATGTAATTCTTATGAATTTTCTCGTCTTCTTTAGATCTATATTTCATTTCAAGGACTTTGTTTTTTTCTTCTGTATAGAAGTGTGTGTTTAGATAGATGCTGAAATTTCTGACAGTTAAATGCAGATTGAATTCGAGGGCTTCCGGTGATAAATTATCTGCATAGCACTGACGGCTACATCACATTTTGCCTAATTGAAGCATTTTTTTTCGTTTAAATGTGCGCGATCTATGCTTATATTTTCCACCTTCTCAGCTGAATTTGTACCGCAGTCTTCCAAGGTACAAAAAAAAAAAAATACCGGGTTATTCGTCGTGCGTGAATCAAAAACTGATGAATGAGCACAGTGAGAGGACATATAAAAAGAGAAGGAACAAAAGGACGAGATAAATGTGTTAAAAAAAAAGACAGAAGTGTATGTATAATTAAGCGATCCTTCTGACAATGTCTACGTTTTATTTTTATATAGAACGCTTAAAATGTCTGTCGATTTTAAGAACGCGAGACGAGAAAATTGAGAATGAAAGGTGGGAGAGCGAGTGTGAATAATAATAATATTAATAATAACAAAAAAAAAAAGAGAAAAATATTTAGAGAGACGTAGGTATGTACTAGATTGCTGATAAACTTAGGCCGCGAGAGAATGGAAGAATTTACAATTTGCGCGCGTTTCTAAGATACTTCAGATAAAAGAAAAAAAAATATGCTTCATGTATAATATATCCTATATGTTATACCACATTCTATGTATACACATACACATATATACATAGATATGCATCCACGAAAATGCGTGACGTATATCTTTTCTTACAATTCTTTATACTTATATATAAATATGTATATAAATTGTAAGAAAAGTCATATATCGGGAGCTTTTTTATTTGTTCGGGTTGTTTATTACCCGGAAAAGTATCTACTCTCTCTCTATCCCTATATATCCCGCGCGTTACTCTCTACTTTCTTTTTTTTTTTCCGTTCTTGCGAGAGAATTGAACTTGAGTATGCGCGTTTTTGCATTTCCAATGACTGTATTATATATATAAACGAGGTAGATATTTTTATATATATATAATAATCATTTATTAATTTATAATTAAGACTCACCGCAGTTGATAACACAATACTCTGTCCTTTCCACTTTTTTCTTTTATTTTAGGGATTTATAGATCGTATACTCTTATATTCCGCGTATTGTTTGTGTGAGTGTACAAGAGCGCAACTTAACAGTATAATAAGAGAATGCCAATAAAATACCATGAATTTTCATACAAGTACAACTAATATATGTAGAGCCCGTCTCTCGCGTGCGCAATGCACGTATATCATTACGTTGGAAATGGAAGAATCGACATTATATTTTGTGCCTTTTCGGGGACAGGACTCAACGTCCGAATATATTTTCTCCAAATCTGCCTGCAACGAAGAGTGGCAGAAGTCGCTATATACATTAACAAGATTTCGTAAAACACGTAAAACTTTTCTCAACGACGCTATAAACGGTACAAACCATCCTTTCAAATAACAATAAATTATATCTACAGATATGCATCAATGAATCCACATGGATGACATGTCTTTATATTTCGTTATTGTGTACTCTAATCATTTTTGATAATCTCGTTACAATCGCAAGTGCTGTTTATGCATTTTCATTAATCGCCGCACAAAAGATTTATCCAAGGATTTACATTCCGTACATTCCGATAGAAACTTTTAATAATCCACAAAAAAATGTAAAAATTGCAGATTTTTATTTCTACAATATTAGCGTTTTACAATATTACGCTACAGTCCTCCCAATTTGATGTGGAGACTATCCTTGTTTCTCTACTTCAAACGCAAAAGGAAAAGAAGCTAGCAAATTTGAGAATCGCTTTATTGCATTGTATTGCCAAGTATATTGGTATTATCATTTTTTTTTTTTCGTTTTACTATTGTCATCGATTTTATATAAAGAACGATCGCGCTTCACGATGCCGTAATCCGTTTCTATTGTCTTCTAACGTCTAGTTAAATTTATATATTTTTTAATGCAACAAAGAGAATATCACTCTGAATAATAAACAGCAATGAAGAGCAAACAAGATTCAAGCTTAAATCTATTTAAAACGATCAGTCTAGAAATAAAAATAATCTGTGTTCTGGGCTGCTCGTATTATACATACATGATTTATAAAAACATTCATCGGATTTACAATCTTAAAAGACCAGCCTTTTTTTTTCTTTTTTCTTTCAAAGAATAAGAATAATGCTATTTAAAAAAGATCATTGATAATAACGATTATTTCGAATTCTAACGTAAACTTATTCAAGTTCAAAAAATCTCAACAGGTACATTCTTAATATAGACAACCTCCTACACATACAGTGTATTATAAAGAATATTACAAAATTGATAACATTATCGTAATCTTGCCTACTTATTGACAAAGTATATAGTAATAAGATACTCCCTTAGGAACATGGATTCTTATATTATTAACAATTATTTTATTCTTATATTATTAACGATTATTCCGCAAAGTTAAGTATATTAGATAAAGCTCATTAAATTCGTATTAAATCTTACAGAATTAAATCATCGAAATAGTAAAACGACCTTGGCTTATAGACGGAGATAAGAATATATGTTACACAATCGTTATAGCTATAAATAACTAAGTCCGTAAAATTGAAAATGGGGGAGGTCCCGTCTGTCTCATCATCATTGCAAAACTACTTAGTCCTTCATCGCTCGGTTGCTGATCGTTCTGATTTTGCGAAATATTTAAATGCTTGCCCCGACCGCTATTGTGACTTTGCAAATGCTTCTTCAAATGGTCTTTTCTATAGAAAGCTTTACCGCACTCTGTACAAATTTGATTCTTGCTACCTGAGTGAGTGATCATGTGACGCGCCAAGTGCTCGTTACGTTTAAATGCTTTACAACACATATTACATTGATAAGGCCTATCCTTATTATGACCTTGCTTGTGACGATCCAAGTGCTCCTTCCGTTTCAAGCTTGCCCCACAAATATCACAAATATGTGGTCTCTGTTTATGGTCTTCGAGATGTTCGTGGAGCGCCTCCCGATCATCAAATCTGTACGCGCACTCGGGGCAATGGTAAATCAACATACCTTGCAAGCAAAGAATTATACGTTACACAAGATTGTCTATAATCAAATAAAAAGTTTTTTTTTGACAAATATTCATATATCAACAAAATTGCACTTAATACAAGATATGATTTAACTCACCATTAATATGCTGCGGTTCAATCTCAAATTCAATTTTTGGTCTTACTGCTTGACAGCTATGCGTAGAATTATTACTGTTGTCCTCGTATTTAGTTACGTATGGTAAACCCAACGTACTGGAACAACGTGCCAGGTATTCAGAAGTAAGCCTAAAATCAATCTGGAGAGGATCTGTCATGGTCGCAGCATCCACTTTCTGCACGGTCTGTGTGCCAGATGACTGCTGCGAAATTTGCGGACAGTGCTCTTTGGTACCGCACAAGTTGTTCTCATTCCTATTTTCGTCAGTCTGTTGGAAATGCTGCGGCGGATGGCCAGAGTAAGCGTATCCAGTCATGTTGGGCCGAGTAGTATGCTGATGGGCATGAGTGTTTGGTGAATATTTCACGTTACGTGAGTCGTAAGCCATGATATTATTCGAAACAGCCGTTGGAGAGAGGCCGTGATATATCCGTTACGAAATTTTAATTCTAATCGCAATGGCACGTACGATGTCTGTGATATCTGTAGTCTCTACAACATTCGCAGTGTCGTCTGCAAAGAAGAGAGAAGAGTTAAAAGGGGGCAATCTCGCTATGACGATTTACGTGATGTTTGAAAAAAAGTGCCTTACTGTACGACGAATATTATCGTAGAAAAAGTGATCGCTGCATCATCCCGCTGCGTCGTTTCTATCACATTCATCTCGTCGTTTCGCCGACGAAACAAATGTATCGGCATCGCCGATCAATCGCGTCAGCGAGCGCAAACCCCTCGATCGGACGATGTTTCTTATCTACGATTACGCTTCATGCCGCATCGAGATTATACGAGATTTAATGCGTCTGCGAAAAATCTGTTTTAAAAAAACGTGGGATTAAACGAGTAAATCGCACCGATCATAATGCATACGATCGAGAGAATTAAATTATTTCGACTACGAATTCCTCTGCGCTCTCACCTTCATACTAATCGCGCGATACGTATGGACTTATGGACCAGACGTTGCGAGCCTATCCGTTTGTATCTGTATGCCGGCCATCTTTATGCATCAGCTGCGCTGCAGCTGCAGCTGTGTCGCAGCTGCGCGAAGCGACCGAAGCGCGCGAACGAGACTTGCGCTGCTATCATGGAGATAAGAAGATTATTATGGAGATTAGTAAGACATTAATATATATATATTATATATATATAATATATATATATCTCTATAATATATTATGGCCCGTATTCAGAACGCGCTTACAAAGATGTTAGCGCGTTGACAGGTGGCTTGTAGCCAATCAGAAGCTTATATTCGACCTGTCAACGCGCTAACATTGATGTAAGCGCGTTCTGAATAGGGGCCAATATGTATATATTAAAACATATATTAATAGATATAATATATATATACATATATAAATATATATATTAGAGAGATATTAATATATATTAAGATATTAAGATTGTTATGCTTTTTTTATCATTATTACACATTACCGTATGACGGTTACCGGTGACTTATGAGGCGTAAACCACAGATGTCTATACTAGTATAGACATCTGTGGCGTAAACGGAAAGCTTATTGTTACACAGGTGCCCTCTATGGCGGTGAATGTGTTGAATGCGCGAGGAGTTGGTGCGACTTGAATTCATTCTCGCAAGAACAAGGGTTCGTGAATAATTAATAATTCGTGGATAATCGTGACTAGAATCATTATCACTTGCAGTGACGTGTATCTGTATTTTTAGATGGATTTTTCGCGCGAGAAGACAACCATAGACTGGCGCGTCTGTTGTAACCTTTTCGCCTTCGACAACAATGTTGCAGCCGACGATGGCGATATCGTGTAGTGGCAAAAATCTTATCGAGATTATCAGCAAAAGGTGAGCGATCTTAATTTAATTAGAGGAAATATATATATTAACATCGCGACATACCGATGATTTTGTTTTCTTGACGTTTATTCCAATTCCTCCCGGTTGAAAATTCGAATCGAAAATTTATACCGTGAATATTACCGAATATTACGAAAATATATACCGGAGATTCTGCTCCCTATCAGATTATATCCAAGTTTTACCTTACAGTATTGTTTCTCCAATTTTTCTTAAATAAATATCGCCCTTTTTTTAAAGCGAATTGAAACTGGCGTCTGAGAATTTGATCTTGAAAATCGAAACATACTCGTTCAAGAAAGATAGTATAGAAATATATGATAAAAAATCACGGAAAGAAAAATAAAAACAGAAATATTGTCAAAAAGATATTCTCCGTTCTATTATCATTATTTAAATTACATATATAATTCGTAAAAAAAAAATCTTTCGAACTTCAAAAACTCTCTCGATACAAGTCAGTTTGGCTTATAAACGAATAACGAATGTACATATGACAATTTCTGATGAATGAACCAGCTAATTAAGTTAATATCGTTTGATAAAGTGCAGCACACACACACGCCATTTAATTGTTAAAAAATCAGAATATATCGGTTCAGGAGACTTACGTCGGTTTTGATACCTCTTCTCTCTTTACACTCTCTCTTTTATTTTATTTCGTTACTTTCTCTTAATTTTTGCGCTCCTGAAAAGGAGAGAATGTACATGTTGTCGCGCTCTCGTTGATAATATTCCAATTTATATGTAAAAAAGCATTTTTTAGCGTTCCTTTCTGAATCACGCACGATTTTAGACCAGCTACGATCTAAATTTCTTGGTCCAACTTGTTTAAATTCAGTTACACGCGTAGCTAAATAGATAAAGCGCGTAGGATGCGAATATAATAGAAATAATTAAATATATTATTAAATATTATTTGATGTACGTACATCTACGTATTTCTACGTACATCTTTAGTCTCGGTGTGTATAGCTTCTCTAAATTTAAATAGACGCATAGATTCCCGTACATGATGCTCTTACGAATTATTGCTCGCCGTACTCGATTTGCCCGTCGGAAGGGACGACGGATTTCCCCTCGAGGAAACTTTGGCCAGAGAGTTTTCCACTCTGGGAGTTGATTGTGTATCTTGAAATGATGTGAAAATTACAAAAGTGAGGAAATTCACTAAAGTATCTACGATTTCATTTGTCGAAATCTAGTAAATCTGTTCACTTTTGTAATTTTCACTTTGTTTCAAGATACACAATCGACTCCCTTCTGATCAACTTCTGAAAGGTGTTCCTCTTGGAACACGCGCCGTTCCCTTCGCAGGAATCGTCGAGGTCCTCGGCGGAATCGCTCGCTCGCGACTTTCTGTTAATCGCGCCGAACCGATTCCACGATCTCTTGTCGGGACTGATAGTCGATCTCGTTGCATTCTCATTCGTATCCCTTTTCTCGGTGATGTCCTGTTGCGCCGTGAAATCCGCCCAGGCTATGTCGTACAGTTCTTCGTTCTGCTGCTGATTCTCCGCGATATCGCAAACACACAGATCGCTCCTTGGCGACTGATAACGCTCGATTTCTACCCTCTCCGACCTCTATCCAGGGAGGATCGTCGTCGTTCGCCTCCAGTCTCCCGCTTGAGAACAAATTCTGCGTCGAAATAGTTGAAAAAGATTATCATTAATTTCTGGAATATAAATATTCGCGATTTCGTCGAAAATTATCATTTTTCGCGAATGATGTAAATTGTTCGATGGAAAAAAAAGAAATTTGTGTTATGTCCACGATATGAGCAGTAAACAAATTTTAATAGTAACTATAAATAGAATAATAAACAAAACGGCAAAATTTTGCTTCGCGTTTGCGAATGACATATTGAGATTTTAATTAACAAAACGTTAATTGTAATTACTAAAACTAGCTTTATAGTACACTGAAAAAAAAATTTAGTTGAATATGTTCAAAAAAATATTCTGTTGTAGTAACTGTACATCGTTGTACTGAACTCTCTGTTTTGATGGTTGAATAATGCTTTGTTTACATCAACAAATTATTTCGTAATATTTTAGTTATATTTATTTGAACGTATCGGACTAAATAATTTAGTTGGGCAAAACAAATTTTGCCTTTTTCAACCAAATTTTTTTTTTAGTGTAGAAATATAATATAGAATAGATAGATAATATGTATAATAGATGATTTATTCTTCATTTATAATAATACATATTATAATAATACATATAATAATATATTTTTTTTCTACTGTATATAAAAATTGTAAAACTCTTCTAATATAATACAATGGATATATAATATAATATAATAGATAATATATAAAATATATATGATGATATAATATAATATAAAATATATATAATATATATATAAGATATATAATATAACATAATAGAAGAGCGTAGCCAGTCATGTTGGGTCGAGTAGTATGCTGATGGAGCGTTTGGTGTTGGTCATGAGTGTTTGGTGACATATTTCGTATTACGTGAGTCGTAAGCCAATATATTATTTAAAAGCCGTTGGAGAGAGGCCCTGATATATCCGTCACAAAATTTTAATTCTAATCTCAATGGCACGTATGATGTCTGTTATAACTGTAGTATCTACAACATTCGCAGTGTCGCCTGAAAAGACGAAAAAAGAGTTAGAAGGCAATCTCGCTATGACGATATACGCGATATACCATATGGAAAAAGTGCTGCCTTACTATACGAATATTATTGTAGAAAAAATGATAAACATAGTCATAATCTTGCAAATGTAATTAGTTACATATTACAATGTGAAAAAGAAAGAGCTCTAATATAAAATATTTAATGCAAAGCGGGCTAATTAAGAGCCGAGTGCTGTAATGGGTGCGCAAATAATTCTTCTTTTTTGTTGTATGATTGTGTATTTATTCTGAACGTTTCGGTCCTAAATTCGGACCATCATCAGCAACTGTCAATCATAAAAAAATATATACAAAAATTACTGTCGTTTACATTTAAAATTTGATGAAGCGTGGATTTCTGTACTCGCCTATCGGCGTCTGTGATTCGGATTATAATAGTAGAAATTTACGAAGGTTACATACATAAAATGTTCGTGTGCCTGTTTCTTCGTGGTTATCACAGATCCTACTGCCGGACACATGAAATAAGTCCTCCATCGGTTCCAGCCGCGAACGAAAAATTACCGCAGGTCTTGTGGAACATTGTGTCTGTGCCTTTTGCCAAAATTAATTTTTCGAATTTAAGCATGGCTACAGATTCCGATATAATATAAAGTTATTTCAAAAAATATAGAACCGGTATATTAATGGGGAGGTGACTTCGTCCGACAATAATAGGACCGTGAGCCGCAGAAGACGATACGCAACTGTCAGTTAATTTCGAGATACAATTATCGCGTGGCATTGCGAACGAGTATATAAACGATAGGATGTCGGCTTATATTTCCGTTCCAATGACGTAATCGAGCGCGCGATAGATTCAGACTTTTGATAGACTCTCCACCGTCATGAGATATGCGTGATGCAGACTTTTGGGGTTGCTCTGCAGATTGAGACTGTTTTTCTGTCTCTTTATGAATATAATTTCCGACACCAGACGCTTTCCGTATGTGTATGTTCCTCATCCAAGATTTCCACCTCATCCCATGCGAATTCATGATTATTCAGCCTGTAGTTCGTGATGACAGAGTGTTGTGATGTTCTTTTATTAATGTGATTGCGATGAATATTCAGAATAAATACACAATCATACAACAAAAGAGAAGAATTATTTGCGCACCCATTACAGCGCTTGGCTTTTAATTGGCCCACTTTGCATTAAATAAGTTACATATTAATTCATCATCGTATGACTTATGACGCGTAAATGGAAAGCTTATTGTTAGTGTAGGTCATCGGTGCCCTTCATGGCGGTAAATGTGTTGAATGCGAGGAGTTGGTGCGATTTGAATTCGCTCTCGCAAGAACAAAAGTTCGTGAATAATTATCGCGGATAATCATGACTAGAATCATTGTCGCTTGCAATAACGTGTATTATGTATATATCTGTATTATCGGACGGATTTTTCGCGCAAAAAGACAATTGTAGACTGACGCGTCTGTTGCAATCTCTTCACTTCAACAATAATTGCAACCGACGATGGCGATATCGTGTATTGACAAATCTTACCAAGATTATCAGCGAAAGGTGAGAGCGACTTAATTTAATTAGAGGAAAGGTATATTAACATCCACATACCGATGATTTTGTTCTTGACGTTATTCCAATTCCCGGTTGAAAGTTTGAACCGAAAATTTATACCACGAATATTACCAGAGACTCTGTTCTCTATCGGATTATATCTGTTGTGCCGCTCGGGTGAGGCACGAGAAAATTTGTGGATCGTCGCCGGAATTGAAATTAATAGGATTTCGAGCTCCGCCCTGACTCGCTTGCTTTCCTTTTATATTTTTTTATTAAATAAACAAATTCATGGAATAGAACAAGTTGCACACTTATTTAACTATTTGCACACGCGTTCCCTAATCTTATAGAATTTCGAGTACTTGGACTGATCCAGTTAGTATTAAGATTAATTAGCAACTGACCGACTAGCGCGCGTTAGCCTTTTTATCTTCGTCGTTTTTTCGATAACAGAGGATGCCTGAATACAGGTATTACGAGGTAAGGGATTTCGTTGTGCAAGCGAAGAAGGTTCAGAGTAGAACTCCTCCGCTTGCATTTTTGCAAGGTTTCGGTTTTCGCGCGTGGGTCGCTACGTTAGCGTTTCGCATATTCTTTAACGTCTTAAAATTATACTAAATTTGTCTATAGTCTCTCAGGCTATAACATATCCAAGTTTTACTTTACAGTATTGGTTCTTCAATTTTCCTTCTTAAATAAATAACCCTTTTTTTAAAGCGAATGGAAACTGACATGTGAGAATTTGATCTTGAAAATCAAAACATACTTACTCCTTGAAGAAATATATTATACATATTTAATAAAAAAATATATGATAAAAAATCACGGAAGGAAAAATAAAAACAGAAATATTGTCAAAGAAGATATTCTCCGTTCTATTATCATTATTTAAATTACATATATAATTCGTAAAAAAAATCTTTCGAACTTCAAAAACTCTATCGATACAAGTCAGTTTGGCTTATAAACGAATAACAAATGTACATATGACAATTTCTGATGAATGAACCAACTAATCAAGTTCATATCGTCTGATAAAGTGTAGCGCACACACACACACACACACACACACACACATCACTTAATTGCTAAAAAATCAGAGTATATCGGTTCAGGAGACCTACGTCGGTTTTGATACCTCTTCTCTTTTTACTTTTATTTTATTTCGTTACTTTCTCTTAATTTTTGCGTTCCTTTCTGAATCACGCACGATTTTAGACCAGCTACGATCTAAATTTCTTGGTCAAACTTGTTTTAATTCAGTTGCACGCGTAGCTAAATAGGTAAAGCGCGTAGGATGCGAATATAACAGAAATAATTAAATATTATTAAATATTATTTGATGTACGTACATCTAAGTATTTCTACGTACATCTTTAGTCTCGGTGTAGCTTCTCTAAATTTAAATAGACGCATAAAGTCCCGTATGATGCTCTTACGAATTATTGCTCGCCATACTCGATTTGCCCGTCGGAAGGGACGACGGATTTCCCCTCGAGGAAACTTTGGCCAGAGAGTTTTCCACTCTGCTGATCAACTTCTGAAAGGTGTTCCTCTTGGAACACGCGCCGTTCCCTTCGCAGGAATCGTCGAGGTCCTCGGCGGAATCGCTCGCTCGCGACTTTCTGTTAATCGCGGCGAAACGATTCCACGATCTCTTATCGGGACTGATAGTCGATCTCGTTGCATCCTCGTTCGCGTCCCTTTTCCCGGCGATGTCTCTCTGTCGCGCCGTGAAATCCCTTAATAAGTCTACATCATCGTACAGTTTTTCATCGTCCTGCTGCTGATTCTCCGCGATATCGCGAACGCACAGATCGCTCCTCGGCGACTGATAATGCTCGATAATCTCTTCTCGGGGAGGGTCGTCGTCGTTCGCCTCCAGTTCCGTGTTTGCGTTACCCGGAGTTTCCCTCGTTTTCATACCCGATTCCTGCGTCGATTGCAGACTCGTTTGCTATCGAAAGAGAATTCCGATTAAATGTCATTCAATTAAGAAACTGCCCACACACACACACACACACACACACACACACACACACAATTATAATATATATTATACAGGGTGTACCAGAACTGGCGGAAAAGTTTTTAATGACAGATTCTTGAGGTTATTTGGAGACGATTTTTCCTCAACGAAAATGTCGAGGAAGGTCATCATTTTTTGCAAGTTCCCAATTTTTGCCATCATATATCTTTGTAACTAAGCCTCAAATTAAAATTCTATTAAATTAAACTCGACCTGAAACTAACTGAAGAATGTAGTTTTGTTAATATTTTTAATTCCATAAAGCTTAGTTTGCAAAAAGCCCTTCATTTTCAATCACTTATAATTCGAAAATTATTGGTGCCTCAACATTTTCGTTGAGGAAAAATCGTCTCCAAATGACCTCAAGAATCTGTCATTAAAAACTTTTCCGCCAGTTCTGGTTACACCCTGTATATAATAATTATATTATATAATAATATATAATTAATATAATATATATTACCGGAAGAGGAAATAATACCATCTGATTTTTGTATTGTTCTCGACAGGCGCTGACGTCATCGTATAATGCTTCGATTTGATCGACCTGACTGTTTAGAGTTGTCGAATTCGTATAAACTGGCCTTGGCGGGGGAGGACAGTTGTATTCCGGCAATTCTTCCCCCTCGTCCGCTAAAGATTCGCGATAATTCGCCGTCATATCGGACGCGTCGTCGTAAATAGACGTCTCTTCCTTGGTCGAGGACGGCGGTGGACTCGACGAAGCCTTGCCTTTATATCTCTTGCCCGATTTGCCGGGCGATTCCTTTCTACTTAGAACTCTACCCAGGAAGGATTTCTTCTGCGGAGACTTGCTCGATATCTCAGTCTGATCCTTTGCACGATCTTTGGTGAATTTCCCGCTCCCCGAAAGCAAATTCTGCGTCAAAACAGTAGGAAAAGATTATAATTAATTTATGGAATATAAATATTTGTGATTTCATCGAAAATTATCATTTTTCGCGACTGATGTAAATTGTTCGATGGAAAAAAAGAGAATTTGTGTTATGTCCGTGATGTGAGCAGTAAACAAATTTTAATAGTAACTATAATATAAATAGAATAACGAACAAAACGGTAAAATTGCTTGTGAAAGATGTATCGAGATTTTAATTAACAAAACGTTAATTGTAATTACTAAAACTAGCTTTATAGTAGAAATATAATATAATATGTATAATATAATAGATAATATATATAATATAAATTATAATATATATAATATATATAATATATATAAAATATAATATAATAGAAGAGCGTAGCGACTCACTTCCACGTCGTCGTAAGACTTTTCGCGTTCTTCTTCACCATTGGCGACAGGACGATCGTGGTTCTGCCGTTCACTGTTCGCTGCAGCGTTACTTCGTGTCACGGCAATGACATCGTCGTACATCTCCTCGGATGGTATCGCGTCGCAAGACCTTTCCTCCCGCGTCTGCCCTTCGTTATTACCTTCCTCGGGCGCGCGAACATCGTCGTACGCGACCACAGTCTCGCGCTTCTTCTCGGCCCGTTGCTTCCTCGACAGCACCATATTCTGATACCGCGTCCCGTTTTTCAAATCTTCGATTTTGTGATAGATCTCATCGTCGTCGTCGTCATCCTCGACGGCCGCCCTGTAGGAGGGTATCGCGTCGTCGGGAGGTAAGGAGGGCAATCTTCGCGGTATCCGGGCGGGTAACGGAGGCGGATTCGCCCCCGGATCCCCTTTCGCCTCCTGCGCCTCTTCGTCCTTGTCGCTCGCCGATTCGCCCTTGACCGTCGGGCTGTCAAGGGCGTCCAAGGTCGACTCTCTCGCGTCGTCTCGATACCGGATCTCGTCGCGACTCGTCGGGGATTCGCTGACAACGATCGTTCGTCGCTTTCTTCCGCGACCTTCCGCTTTGCCCTTCGCGCTCCTCGTATGATTGCCGCCGCAACCCACCTCGCAGATCTTCGTGATCCACTGCTCCATGTCCTTGGGCGTTCTAGCGATGAAACGCAACGTCTCGTTCCCCGGACGGTACATCTCGAAGGCGGATTCGCTCTTCTGTCGATCCCGGGGTATCAAGTTCGGCGCCGGTCGGGCCATGTAACCGCGAATCGGATAGATCGCGTACGGTCGATTGTGCCGTTCGGTCCGGTAGATGAGCAGATGCGAGCCGACGAGGGCGATCCAACAGGCGCGGCTCTCCGACAGGAACAGCTTTCTCCCTTCCTTCTTGAAGAGCGGACCGCATTTGTGGCACTTGCTCTTGATCTGCGCCGCCGACAAGTTCTTGTAGATCCTGATCAACGCTTGACCCTCTTCCGTCTCGTCGTCGTTCTGCTCGGGACGACGCTCGTTCGCGACGCCCTGACGACCTTCGTTCTCGAAGGTCTCGTAGTAATAATCCTGATGGTGATTATTCTGCTTTTTAGATCCTTCCATTCCTACGTATTCCTCCGAGTCGGCCTCGCTCTTCTTCAACAACAGGCTCTTCGGACCGGAGTTCATATCCAGATAAGGTTCTGGAGACGTTCGAGGCATCGTTGCTATGCTCAAGGTGTCCTTGGAGCGCGTCAACAGCTTCTCCCGCAGGCTCTCCAGCGTAAGAGGAAGCTGCACCTCGTGAAGGCATTCCAGAAACGCTATCACTTCTGGAGAGACAACATTTTGCAAACAAGAATGAAAGTTGAATTCGGATAAATACGGTATGTTACGGTTTGAAATGAAGAGAAGTACGGTGAAGAAGCCAATGAACGGTTTAGAAATGTTTCGCATTTTTTTACAGCAATAGATAATTTTTATTTTTATTTATTTAAGGTATAAAAGATCGAAAAAGATCTGTAAAATTTTGTATGAGATAAATTAATGATAAAATTGTCAAAATGGCCAATGAATGAACATTTGTTCTAATAAAAAATGAATAGATGACAGTTTTGTGATTAGAAATAATTTGTATTTCCATAAATAACACTACTTACTTGAAGTGTTGAAAATTCGTGTCTTAAAGTGTTTGCGTTTTTGTCAAGGCAGCATGCACCGACGATTTATAAATTATTTTTTCACAAACTACGCATGCTCTGACTGAAAAATAGCTTATCGCCATTTCTGAATGTCAAATGGAATTACTAATCAATTTTTTTTATACGACCATATCGACAGTTTCTTAATATTAAAAAAATATACGATTATGTTCATTCATCGGTACGTGTTCAATTATTGGCGTATTGACCCTAATTAAAAATTTTCTACAACATTCTTATTTTGTTTCGTTAGAGTCTCTTGTCAAGATACATACCGCGTAATACGTCGCTGATGTTCACGATGTCGATTTCCATATCGCTGGTGTATCGCGACACCCGTTATTGCTGGGCAAAAATTGCGGCAACAAGTTTGAAACTTTCCATCGAAAGATGAAATCTACGGTATGGTTGGCGATGCGAGCATGATAGATTTATCTATCAATTTCCTAAATAAATAAAATGATCATATATAGCTTGTTGCTCGATATCGATATTTGACGACTTTCTTTTCAGATGACGATACAGGATATCCTTACAGGATGTACCGCGAGATATGGTCACTGCAGATAATGCTTTATCAAACATTCAAATGTTGTTCACATTCTTACAAACTGACATCTCATATACAATATATATGCATTTGTTCGACGACGAGAAGAATAATTTTGCTTACTCTCTCTTTTCGCGCCGCTCTTTTTTGCAAATTCACCATCGAATTTTTATGAAATTTTGTACGGAGATGAATATTCGAGTACCACACGGGAAAAAAAATATTAGCTACCATAGCTAAATTTTAGGTGTCCCTATATTACACCTGAAATTTAATTATCATAGCTATAGTAATTCCCCGTTAAACTATAGCTTAAAAATATTAGTTACCACAGTTAAAATTTAGACACGGTAACTAAGTTTCGGGTGTAATATAGGGATACCTAAAATTTAGCTATGGTAGCTAATATTTTTTTTCCCGTGCACGAACGTGATTCTGATTCGCGAGAAGAGAGAATATAATTTGCGCGAATATAGACGTTTAGAAATGCGAAGGAGATATACATATATGATCTACTCGACACCCGTGCTAAATACCCGGCATAATCAACACACAGCGTCATCAAAGTTACTTCGATCGAGTTATTGCCGTCTACTCTCGGGCGAAGGAAATTCCTCGAGCGCCTTGGCCGATGACGCGTCGTTTGCCGCGGAATTTTATTAACTTGACGTAACAATTGAAGGCATTTGTCCGCCTTAAATTACTCGTCTGCATTCGCGAACTCTCCGGCACCGCCCCTCTCGTAATCCGTCCTTATAATTTCGGAAGGGGAGACTTAATCGTCAAGGTTTAATCTTTAAATGTCAAACTTTCAATTAAAGGTACGTCGAGACGTGAAGCTACTCTGTGAAGCAGAATTGAGTACATTCCGAGGAAACTCGCGCAAAAAAAAAAAAGAGAGAAAGAAAAATACGGTACCTGCCAGAGAGTTTCGAGCTGGTCACCCTCGAGAGTTAAGTCAAAACTCGATCGAAGAGAAGATTCGCATCCGCCGCGGAAAAGACGAAAGGAAAAACGGAGAATGAACGAATGCGCAAATGACCGATATCTCGTCCCGAGCGACTGGAACGACTGGTCGTCTCGTTAGAATTCAATTAGCGCGACGTGACACGTGCAAGCGACATAAGGCGACTCCCGCCGAGCCGAGACGTTCGCTGTCAGCCTCGTCCTCGCCCTCCGCGTTGACTCCGCGCGCTTCTCCTACGCTTCTCCTCTCTTTCACGATCTCTGACTCATTCATCGTCTCTCCCATCTCTCTCTCTCTCTCTTTCTCTCCCGTCATTTTCCCGGCCGTCGCGTCCTCGTGCCCTCTCCGTTTAAAAACGGTCATCGGTTTTAATTGATCATTTCTGTCGACGAAATAAATAAGATTGCACCCCTGAGGAGAGGTCCATCCATCGCTCCATCTTATTGGGTTTTGTAAGATGGTCCACTGTGGAAGATCTGTTGCGTCTATTGAAAAATCGATTTTCGCGAGCAGATATAGAGAGTTAAACAACGCAATACACTGTTATATAAATTATTCCGCCGCTAGATAAATACATGCGCGCATATAGCTTTTAAAAGTGCAATCGAGAGATATCTCACGTAGTGTAATGTAGACTCTGCGAATGTTCATTCAATGTGAGATATCAGAGAAATGAAACAATAACATCATCGTATAAGTCTAATAGTATATAATTTTATTTCATATTAATTTTAAACGAAAATAATAGATTATGTTGATTACCAATGTTATTTATTGTTTCCGAATGTGTCAAAGAGTTCAAGAGAGATTGCTTTTGTATTTTTACAGCTTTCGAAACAGTTTTGGACCACTTTCAAAAAGAATCGCGTTATACTACTTTTGTAAGGCGCGATACACACTTTTTATCTAAAGTACGATGCGCGATATACATAATTCAAATCGCTCTACGTTGAAGATAATTATTAAGATCTTTGAGCACAGGGGGACATGGATTGATAAATAATTTTCGATTCGAGAAATTATATATTAATTACACGATTATTGTCCCTAGTGCATTTCCCAAGGAACTTTACCGCGAATCTTCTCCAACGGTTTGACGTAAATATTGGTCGAGATTTCCGTCATTTCCGGCCACTCATCGGCCTTGGCTTGCTCCACTTCCTCATCGATCTTCTTGTACATTGCATTGCGTATATCCTAGCACGCATGCGACGCATAATTAAAGGGTTGTCATTTCGTTATTGTGCGTCGCAATTAAAATTCTAATACTATTATAATAACCTTTCCCCCTTTTCGATGATAATAATTGTGCAATGCTCTTTTTTCTAGGTTTCTCAATTACTTCAAGATGGACATTTCGATAATAAAGAGAGATAATTACCACGACTTCTTTCTCGGTCATAAGTCCCTTCCCGACGACAAGCTTGTTTAACAACATGATCGGATCTTGCTCGCTTTGTACGGTCTTGATCTCTTCTCTGGTGCGGTACGAGTACCCGGGATCGCTCATACTGTGTCCGAAGTAACGATAAGTCGCCATCTCTATCACGATTGGTCCATTTCTGAGCGCGTAATCTCTGCTGAAACGTATAGCTTCTCGGACATCCACGAGCTTCATCCCGTCGACCTATGTAAGTTTTATTCGGCTATATTAGATAATATAATAAATATATTTATAGATATAATATATATTATTATATATATTTTTATATAATATATATATTATATTCTATATATTATATATATATATTAATAATTTAATATTAAATAGAATTTATATTATATGAAATTAATAATTAATTATTAAATAGGATTGATTTAAAGTAGAGCAATAAAGGAGACTCATCACAGTCATCATTGTCGATGCCTCTCTCCTTTATGTAAAATGATGTTATTACATGCGACAGAGCAACAAACTATGCTATACTTGTACCCTTATTCCCGGTATGAGATCTCCGCGCGTGTATAGCTGCGTGTTCGCGGATGCCCGATGCACGGCCGTGCCCATCCCGTATCGGTTGTTCTCGCAGATGTAGACCGCCGGTAGGTTCCACAGCTTCGCCATGTTCCAAGCCTCGTGGACTTGGCCCTGCGACGCCGCGCCGTCGCCGTACAACGTGAAGGCCACGCCGCCGGTACCGTTGTACTTGTGAGCCAGGGCCATACCGGTGCCGATGGGTACCTATAATCGCGAAACTGGCCGCTAGATTTCAGGTGAATTAGAGGCACCAATCCAGGAGAAGAGTCACGAACGACTATAGTGATGGGATCAAGTATCTTACAAGTAGGCTCGAATTTGCATAGAAAGTTCGCATTTCGAACTCTCTATGATTACTTTGCAAGTACGATATATGAAGTATCATTTCTTACGTAGTATTACTCGAATCCTAGAGAACGAGACTCGATGACTGGATTCGATTTTTAAGTACATATCGAACTCGATCCCATCACTACGAATGATATATCCGTTTACCTGTCCGCCGACGATACCGTCGCCTCCGTAAAATCGCGGCGCGTACATGTGCATCGAGCCGCCCTTGCCCTTGGCTGGACCCGTCTTGCGTCCCATCAGTTCCGCGAGTACCACGCGCGCCGGGACGTCGAACACGACGGCGAAGCCGTGACACCTGTACGCCGTGATGACGGTGTCCTGCTCGGCCAAGGTCATTCTGAGACCCACCGCTATAGCTTCCTAACAAACATGCATGATGTGCGTTCGTCTCTCTGCGAGGCATTCTGGATTCTTAGGTCTATTCTGGAGGACTCTACCTGACCAGTGTATAGATGTAAGAAACCGTTGATGAGCCGCTGTCTGTATAGCTCCGCGGCTTTGTTCTCCATCCGACGTATGTAGTTCATTTTCTTGAGAGCGTACGTGGCATCGTCGACGTTTAGGCTCGATTTCTCGGACGGACCTTTATCGAGTCGATACAGATCGTATTTCTGCGAACGAAGGCTCGAATTAGGGAGACGAAGAAAGAAAGAAGAATAGAGATTTCGTGTAGATCGGATACCGTTTCTATGACAGCTTCCTTGGTAGCGTTGCAACGATGCGCCAGCAAGTTGCATTGTATTTTGACGCCGCAGCGATAAGACGAGAATCCTAATCTGGTCCATGTCGAGTACATACTTGAAACATTCCTCCCTCGATATCGTTAAAAGTGACGATTTCCTCTCGCGATTTTGTCCGAAGTTGAAAGCTCCTCCGACGTCAGTCTCCTCGAATCAACATCGTTAATTCTTGCTCGAATTCTTGCACGACACGTAATGATATAATTATCGTACACACTTTTGTTTTATTTCTTTTCTATCACTGGAAGCTGCATTAATTATTTACTATCCGTGGCGCGAATAAAGAGTTTGCTTTGTAAAACACTCGGCGCATCGTATTTCGAATCTCCGCTCTTCTAAAATGAGCGATCTAATTTCAATACAATTTTAATGGATTGCGTTCATCGCGATTCGATTAATCGCGAAATGACGATCGTGTCGATTTAAATGGTCCTTTTGGATCAATATTGGACTGACACTCGGAGAGATAGATTAGGAGAATAAGAAAAAAGCATTTCGGGTCGCGTAGAAATGATATAGATTCATTATTGATATGATAAAAAATCAAATCGTTATTATCATAACTAATTCTTCAATTCATAATCTATCATAATTTATTCTTCAATTAATGCACGATATTTACTCTTGTTACTTCTAATTGACACGAAATGGTTAGATTATGACATTATGAAATTAATCAACAAAGACGTCAACTATTTCACCGTCGAAGCGCAATCGTTCATGCTTTTTTAACAATTTTAATCAATTAATTAATTAATTTTATCATCAGAAGTAATTCTAGAAATAGGCTTCAATTCGATCGCACAAGAATGTCTATAGATAAAAATTAATTGAATTAAAGATAGTAGTACCAGGCCATCGATTTTTATTTTTATTTTATCGGGCGCGTTTAATGAGAGGAAAAGAAGAAGGAAAAAAAAAGATATGCACAGAGATGTGCTGCTATTTATCGAACCAACAGTAAGCGTCCCAGTTACCTGCTCATGATTAAAGAGTAGAGCTACAGAGTCTTCTCTATTTTTTATTCTAGAATAAACGCGAGCATTATTCTCACAAATCTCTCTTTTCCTACGAATAAAGCAAAAAAGCTACGATATTCTAAAAAAAAAAGCATAGCCGTTGGACAATCGATTCATATACAAGTTGGATGTACATACGTAGATTACATTAGGTAAAATCATTCTAAATCGCATATACGTAAAAAGCGTAATAATCGGTCGCGTTAATTGGATACTATAATAATTGGCATTGATTGTTCAGGATTGTCTAAATCAAACTCTGAGCGGAATCGACCGTGAGATTGCCTTGACGTCGACGTCGTTTCGATAACGCGATCCTCTTCACGTGAAAGGGATACAGCGGCTTCTGCGTGAACGGATCCGAGCGCGTTGCGCGAAACTCGTTCGAGGATCCACCTTCCGCATGAACGAGAAACGTCATCGCGTCCCGCCACCATCGGCGCGCGTCCCGTCTTCGTGTCTCGCGCACCTGCGTCGACAGTAGCTTCTCACCCCGCACGATGTATCGGCTGTGACGAGGACACAGCTGATCGTGTCTGCTCGCAGCTCGCGACAGCGAGGAGTGCGTGGGCGCCGCTACGCGATCTATCTCGACCTGAGTGTCGAGGGACAAATTAGACTCGTTAAAGTCGTTCGATCGGATAATTGTAATTCGATAATTATAATTGCATTTATTGCACGCGCATGTCTTCGGGCCTTTTTACGAGAAACCTTCGCAGGTCTTTGCCGAGCAGAGAAAACATATCGGGACCCTATTAATAAGGACCTTATCCCTCTCAGTAGGCAGCCATTCTGCCACTCATCAAATTTTTTAGAAAACTGATGTAAAATAAAAATTCGACGCTTCGGTAAGAGGGCAAAATCCTTCTCGTAAAAAGGCTGATTTGACAGAAAGCCGACGAAATACATTCGCGTTTTATGTAAGGATGAGGCAGCATTTGAATGCCACGCTTACTTTGGCACGCTTGAGACCTCGGCGATTCCTTTGCGACGTTTGACGCGTCGCCGCCGACGTTACTTCGACCCTCTGCTTCGGGTTTCGCTCCTTATCGGGATCGCCGAACAGTCCCTTCGATTCCGCGACCTTGATCATGAAAAGCGAATCGAACTGCATCATCTCCTTTCGTTTGATTACGGCGACGAAGCAGCCCGGATCTAACGTCCGCTCGCTATCCTCGCCGTAAATTTCGTCGATACTTCCCACCTCGAACAAATCACTGTCGGGGATCTAACGATGATTTTTACCAGTATTACCTTTAATAACGAGCTATAATCTAGTCACTCTCAAGATAATTGTACGCGCATATATATTGTATATATTTTTTTTAAATAAATGATCTTACGACAATGTCATCAGTCGTAACTAACGACACTTCATCCTCATCTTCCTGCTTGATCGAAATCGTTTGTTCGTGTTGCATCTGCGATTGATCCTCCCACTGTTCCTGTCTACCAGGTTGTCTGACTATCTTGGAAACTTTCCCGCTACCGTCTTTCGCCGCAGTCTTTCTCTTCGGCTAAAAAAAAGTGAGCAGGAACACCATCTATATGAAGCGAAATATGTAATACTTGAAGAGATACTTTCACCATCGTGCAATAAACGATTGAAGGTGATTGTTCAGATAATTAGCTTTTTATTGGAAATAGTTTTATTAGAAAAAAAAATTTTTTTTCTGAGAAACACACACGTTACAGTCTCACTCACAGGATGCTCGCGAATGTACTTCTCCGTGGCAATCCGATTGGCGTATTCGACAACCTGTCGAATCATCTCCGTAGTTTCGGACGGCAGAATCGTGTGCACCTCGTATATCAGGAACTGTATGTTCGGCCTGGTGAGCGCGTGCTTGAGCGTGGAGAATTGTTCGGCGAGCAGAGCGCGGGGTTGCTTCATCTCGCCACCCGCCAAGTCGCTGGTCAAGGATTCCAACAGGCCGGTGTCGCCGTCGCGCGCGACAGCGAGATCCACGATGTCCCGGATGCCGGTGTAGCTGCACGGGGGAGTCGCCAGAACGACGGTCGCTCTTTCCAACTCGATGGACGCCGGCGGCGATACGTATCTAAGATGAAAGAACTCTCTCAGCGCTCTTCTACTATGGCGATATAAATCGCGCCATAAAAAAAGAAGAAACATTTCTTCTCGGATTACTTTTCGGAGAAAATTCGACACTGTTGCAGAGTAACGCCCAGAGTCCCGAGGTAAGCCTCGTACTCGCAGCGACGATCCCCGGCGCCGAAGACCAACAGTCTCCCGGCGTCCTCGATGTCGGCCAGGAGTCCCGCCAAGTAGCCCGTGTGACGGGGTGCGATCGAGTGAGTGAGGATCACGGGACCGCAGAGACGCGCGACGCGTATCGCCTGCGCCAGCGTGGCCGCTCCGAGACACAACGATCTTTCCTAAACAGAGATCTCTGCATTTTTTTTTTTTTTTTTAATATTCGATACCGGTGGATGGCGGATAATTCCGAGGTGAAAAATCGGCCAACGCCGATTACGCGTGTTTACCAGAAAGACGAAGCGATGACCGCGAACCAGATCGGACACGGCGAGTCTCTCTCGCGCCTTGTCGTGCAAATTGATCATCTTCGGGCAAATCGGATCGAAGATGTAGTCGGTCTCGTTGAGCTCCGCGGCTCTAAGATCGTCGCAGAGTTCGAGCTTCAGCCGCGACATGCCTTTAACGAATTCGTCCTTATCGGCTACTCTCATGGTGTTGATCCATCCGGAAGCGATCGCGCCTTCGTCGGACCAGCTTATCCCTTCGGCGGTACGCAAGTGCGTCGGAAGGAGCTCGTCTGTATAAATAGGACAAATGATACGAGGATGCTCGATGCTGTCTCGCAAACGAAGCCCTGCTACGTTGTACAACGGAGAAACAAATTTATGCAAATTGAAAATTAGAAATAACCAAGACTGAGCGCCGAACCGCCGATACGGAGACGCGAGATGCTTGCCGCCAGATGCGTCTTTGCCTTCAAAAGAGCGTCCTCGATATCCTTTAGTCCGAAAGTCTGAAAAAGCATAGGTACAACTGTCGCAACTGTATGTAACACGTCAATCTTTTCTCTATTGAAGATCCTTTGCGCTCTTTCTTTTCTTCTTTGACATGCGTTAGAAAATTAACTTCATCAGGAATATCATATTCTGTAATACGAGATTATTGTCTGTTCGTGTTAAAATAAAGCCTTTAAATGTAAATGATTCATTTATCTTAAGACCGGAACACGAGACGCGCTGTGTCGCAAATATCAAAAGGGACAAGAGCGCAAAGGATTTAATGACGAATGCGTGATTGAATATATGTAGGTGAACCTTGAATATCCTGTTTCGAGTCTCAAGTGCGTTTCCATCGCGTCGGCGTGCGAATTTTCTTCCCTGCATGTCGTACAACAATAACCAGACCACTTTCTCTCGTTGCTTCAGAGCGGAGTTTTCGTACCAAAATCCACCGTCTTCGAGAGCACGGTTTAAAATGTTCTTGTCTGTAAAGTTTGCAGACGGATACCGCGTATATATTACACGATCAACCTATTTGATTTCTTATTAGATGCATTTGCTTTCTCTTCGGGAATATTATGAAGAATATACACGATTAGATGGAAAAAGCGCTAGTTCTTCAATCTTGAAAGATTTTTATTCGAGAAGAGGGAGAGAGAGAAACTCTTTTCATCTACCGATATATTCGAAAAAAACTATATCTCACATCTCAGAACGTCGTACACTAAACCGAAGACGCGTCTCATTTCAGCTTCGTTGGCGTAACTCGGAGAGGGTCGCGCATTTTGGAGAACCTTGGCGGCCAGGACGATGTCGTTGACACGCCAACCCGGCTCCACGCAAGCCTCCGTCATCGAGCCACCGGTTCCCGTGATGGCCTTCAAGGAAGCCACGACGTCCTGACTCTCGTCTCTCCTTCCCTTAGGGAGATGTCCACCCTCCCTGGGACGCCATTCCCAATCCTGCGAATCCTTGCGGCTCATATGCCGTTTAGGATCCTCCGTCCTCGAACAAAAAAATTCGCGTGATGATCCTCCAGCAAAATCAATCTATTGTACAGCGAATAGGATTACAGAAGTTTGTTTGATGCTTCGGGACATTTTTACGGGGTATGTAACCTCGGCCACCGCGGGGGATGTTCATTTTTCGGAAATACATTCGCGACTACTTCAGACGCGAATATAAAGCGAAAGGATTGCGCGGACATTATACGTAGAATTAATTATTAAAATGTTCCTTCAATCGACATCCTCGACGTCATCGAGCGAAGTGTGACGCGAGAAAGCTTGCGAATTCGCGGATCATGAGAAATATTCATTTGTCCCAAAGCGATTGCGATCTGCTTCACGATCAATTATTCTTTTACGTTGTAATTTACATCACATTCTTATATTTATCTTATATTTATATTTTTTTTTTTCACAAACCTAATTATATATCTACATCACTCGTAGCACCCTGCAATGCAAATTCGTACGGGCTTAAATATTCCCATTTAGATTTAATCCCCATTATTTTTTCAAGCTTACCTTTTATCTTCGGTTTCAGCGTCCTTTTCCCTTTGTAGCTCGACGAGGCTGTGATAAACTCGGTGTCGCCATTCTTCATTGCTTGGCAATATCAACTTTTCGAGTTCCCTGTCGCGCTGCTCGTCGCTGAGAAGACTGAGATTCGGTGTCTGCGTCGTAAGAAGGAGCCGAAATATCTTTGCGTAGAGCGTGAATATACTAGTTTTACGCGCATCGATAGCGACGTCAATTTCGACGTCATCGGAAGATCTTTCCGATTTCGGTGACGGATCTGACGGATCGCCGATTGTCATTGCGCTTCCCAGCAGAAATCGTCACACGACGATAGTTCTACCGAAATACGCGGATGAAAGACAGTATTGGCAAAGATGGAAGAACACTTTAGGAGGAAAAAAAAACACAGTTATGGAGTGTCAATCAAGAGGTAAAATCGAGGGAGAGATTAAAACGCGTCTGAGACACGCGACGAGCTCGAGCGACTTAATCATGCGCCAGCGAACATCGTCGTCTTTCCTATGATCGGGCAATCGCCGGGGCGGAGAGTCAAGAGAAGACTGGAAGACACCGAGGAGACGAAATCGTGTCGCGCGACATCGCGTGCCTCGGAAGCGTATCCCGCGAAATTGCATCTTGGACTCTTATCAGCGACGAAGCGACGTCGGATACTTTTTAAGTCAGTATAAGAAGTTATATACTAAGCACACTTTTGTGTCTGCTTTGATTAATGAGCAAACTTTCGCAACTATCGGAACTAAGGAAAATTATGTGCCGAGAGAGATGATGAAAAAATCGAATTTAATAAATAATAATAGAGAAATGAAGAATATATATTAATTGCATGATCGAAGATTTGAAATGCGTTTCCTAGAAATGTCGAACATTTAACATATTCTTCTTTTACATTCTATCGTTATATATTTTACAAAAGGTTCATTAAAACATAGATTAATATCGTATAATTACTCGCTCCAAATTAAATATTTATATTACCGTAATAAAAAAAAGAATATGATACATAAGAACTGAAAAATATAATATAAAAACGCAAGTAACTTTTTATATCCTATATTCGATACCATGTTAATTTCATTGTATTTTATTAATCTCAATTTATATAGATTAACATAGCAAAACTGCGAGTGAAACGTGATTCGATGTTATTACGATCGATATAACAAGAGAGAAAAATAAAATAAGGAAAAAAATAAATAAAAGTATCTGGGACTCTAAAAGTATCTCTACGCCAGCGTGCATTATTGATATGCAATTGCATTACATATTTACTGCAGTATCAGGCGATATTCAATGATCCATATCGAATTGCGTTCTCGTGCACAATCACTTTCGTCGGATAAAAAGAAAGACAATAGATAGACAGCTGTCACGTACGTGGCCGATCGATCATCTTGGAGCGACGGCGGCAGGTACGATCATGTTGACACAATTCCGTAAGCGATCAACATTCACGTTACATTCACACATCAATGTCGAACCTATTTTCGTAATATTTTTTTATTTCAAGCTACTCTCTATTTCATATAATAATTTTTATATATTTTAATTTTTTACGGTATTCTCTTTTCGTCTTGTATATAATAAAGAATACAATTTATTATATTTCAGAGATTGATCATACGCAGCTGTTCTTTCGCATATTTTGTAAGCAGAGTAGATTTGTACATATAAAAGAATACGTAATAGTTAATATATTTATTAATGAAAATATATTCACAGGTTTATACAAAAACATCGATATAGAGTTAAAATTAATGATAAATAAATATTATTTATAAAATATATGATATACATGTATACATGTGTATATAAAAAGGCACGTTATTTAAAATTTACAATGTGTATGTTTTGTTTTAGCTTTATCTCTTTACTTGTGTAGCTCCATCTTTTTGCTTGTTTGATTGAAACAAATTTATTTATAATATTTACATGTTTTATGCTTTGGAGAAAAGAGAAGATAAGAAAATGACGTGGTAAAATGTAAAAAGCACGATTTAAAATCTACATTAAACACTGTATAAATAACTTTTTAATGGCAGTCACGTCGCGCAATTGTTAGCATAATTATATTATCAATCTTAATAAGGCACGATTTGTGCATAACACCAGATCGAATGCACGCATACCTTTTATTAATTTATCCCCTTATATTTTGTAAAGAGATTGTACAATACGCGAAGGGTAGACTTCAGATCCAAATTTACGATATCTGTAAGAGAAGCAATTTAAGAGATTTAAAAATCAGAAAGATATCAAAAAGAAAATTTTCTCGCTATTTGTGCAGTTAGAAAGTACAAACCTTCAGGACGAGCTTTGGGTTTCGGTAGCCCAATGTCTCGCATAATATCAAATGCAAATGAAACATTATGAACTTTCTGCTCAATGGTCTTTGGTGTCAAATGAAAGCTACCTAGTGGGATAAAAAAGCCTTCCAAGAGCCCAAGCAGCAGAGTCAGGAAGACACCGTCGTGGAATTGAGTATCCAGGTCAGTCACCTCCAAGTGTACCTTGCTCAAGTGTTTATTTACGAATGTTACCAAAGACTGAAAAAAAAAAGCAGAAGATTAACAATGTAACAAAATCAATATACGATTGCAAAAAATTTAACAAAAATCGCGAAACATGAGGAGCTAATTAATAAGCTTACTTTCTTCACAACAGCCAATTTATCGGGTGCGTGGTCGAATAGAGTATCGAATGCGTCGCGCTCGCAACGCATACCCAAATCGTCATAGGTTGTCGTCAATTCCTCTCTTATCGTTCTGTGTATGAGCTGGCCATCCTTTTTACGTACCACAACCACTTGAGCGGTAACTCTTTCCGGCAATCTAACGGGAGCGCGAAACAGCCGAGCTAGGCTAACTAGTAGGTGCAAAATTGCGACAATATTCTTCGAATGTACAGATTCGACGCTCCATTTGTAAGGCGGATATCGGCCTAATACCCGATTAGCAGCGGACAAGACAACAGTGAGTTTTTGCTTCTGTCCTTCCTCGGACTGAGTTACTTCGGGTACATCCAGTTTCTCTCCGGTCAATTTTTCTAAAAGGTAAATTTTTGCAAATAAATAAAGATTGCGATTGCTTTTATTCTGTCACAGACAAACTCTTCTGGAATCTTTCTACGTTTCAAAGTGTACACATTATATATAATATACCTAAGAGTTTCTGCAGCACTTGTCCATCGTAAAGATCTTCAACAATATCCTTTACAATAATTCGCTGATCAGCCAATTCATCATTGATCCATTCGATTAAAACGGATACCAATTCTTGCAGCTTGGGATCTTCCAAAGATTTTGGTTCTATCATGGAACGTTCTTCGTTCTCGTCAAGAGCATATTCCTCTGGTGGCATATCAGGGTTAGCAGCATATCCAGGTGAATCAATAGCATATTTCCCTTCTTCCTGGACCTCTTGTACTAAAAATGTCATATTTTTGTTACATTAGTTTCGTAGAGTGTTTCTTAATCTCGAATATTTAAAATAATCGAGTAAATCACAATATATCGGAATTAAATCTCTAATAGAAATATCAGTTTAAGAAGGATACGCATTGAAATGAAAAGTTTATACTGTTTGCAAACAGATTCAATTCGTAAAATGACACGTCTCGCTCCATATAAGGATATATATGTTTCGTTCGAACAGCGATGTAACGAAGTACGCGAAGAAATTTCGCGTTACTCGAGATATATATGAAAATTAGACGGTACCTTCCTTAATGCGTTTCTTTCGTCCGAGCGTTCCGATTTTATCCCAAAAGCTCTCCTCCTTGTCCTCCTTCTTCGTGATCGGAGTTCGTGGTGATTTGGGCCGAGGAGACGCCATTATTGAGGGGCTCTCGTATACCTAGAACTGATTTTTCCTTTCTCGATACAGGGTAATTCATAATAAATCTGCATCACTTTACGCGAATTGCGATAAGAAAAATTTCTATACGATTTTTTTTTCTTTTTTGAAGCTTAGAAAATTTTAAAAAGATATAGATAATGAAAGAATTCTGCAACAAACGTCGTAAAGGAAATACAAATTCGAAAATTGATAAATTGTAAATCTATCAAATTATATTTAATTTTTTACCCACACATACACACAGTGATTGTAGTAAAATATACCAGCTTCAACAACAAATGTAATATATATTAGTTAAAAATCGGATAAAAATATGCAATCACGAACTTGAATCATCTTGTAGGTCGAATTATATTACATGGAGAGTACGTCATTTCTTAAAATAAAACTGTAGTATGTAATATCAGAATATATATGCAAAAACTATTTGCATTTGCCTTTATGAATGAATAGATACAAATATATTAAATGACAGTTTTATGCAAAAACTCGCAGGAATCGCGACGTATTCTGCGTCCGCGATTATTTTTTTCATTAGAATACACTTACGGTTGATTTCCTATATTCTAGATTTTCCTCTATCCTAAATCAGCTGTTTTCTTCTAAACTAAAATTCTCCTCTCCCATTTCTGACATTTGCGTGACCACGTGGTTCCCATGAGTTTAGAATAGAGAAAATCGACTCTCTACACACCTATCAGAGAGAACACACACATATACATCAATAATTCAATTATATTTTCGAAATGAACTACTCTCTGTATCAGTGTGCCTTCCGGCTTGTCCGTAAACTGTCGTAAGGTATGAACGTTGAGAAAACAAATAAACTAACCTAAAAAATTAACCAAGTCGAGTGTAATCAAGTATTTCTGACATCACGAATCAGCTGATAGCGCTATACGGATTATGAGCTTCTGGTTTGATTTAGTGAAAAACGCATTTCTCAGAATGTTGCAATTATTGTGGTTCGGCAAACGAAAGATATCGAGCTCTTTGAGCATATATATCAAAACGAATACAGGGAGCACACTCTCTGTCGAATTAGATCCGAAATGGGATATAAAGAACTTGAAGGAAATTGTTGCGCCTCAGATGGGAATAGCGCCAGAAGACATTAAAATTATATTTGCAGGTAAAGAGCTGCATAATTCAACTATAATAGAGGTGAGCTTATTTATATATACACACACACGCGCAGAGATATTTTTGTACATTCGTGTATCTAATTACAATATTGTAACATTACAGGAATGTGATTTAGGTCAACAAAGTATCTTACACGCAGTACGTACGCCCCATAAAATGCTTAATAAAAGGAAGAATATCGCAAATCCTATAGAGGAATCTATATCTGACACATCCGACTTGAATGACAGTGGTGGGAGCAAACCTATGAACGAGACACTTATGGATCTACCTTTGGATGAATCGGATCCAAATTTATCCCTAGAAGGTGGCAATGACATATTAATTTAACAAAATAATTTGTTAAAATAACAACAAACACGAGAGACTAATTCGTTTTCTCTATATTATCATTGTTGACAGAGCAGCAGGAAAATCGAGCGCACTTTTACGTATATTGTTCAGCGCCGTGTAAAAGTGTGACGGTAGGTAAACTAAGGGTCAAATGCGCGAGATGCGGTAGCGGCGCCGTCACCGTCGATAGAGATCCTCAATGCTGGCCAGATGTATTGCAACCAAGGAGGATAACTGTAAACTGCGAGAGTGATTTTTGTCCTGTAACCACAAGCATGCTTAGAGAGGAGACGGAATCTCAAGTTTCTTACGCACATTTTTATTTTAAATGCGCGAAACATCCTAGTCTAGGAGAAAACGACGAAGCCGTACCGCTTTATCTCGTAAAGCCAAATTTGAGGAATATTCCTTGTCTGGCGTGCACAGATATCAGGTATTTGGCAGTATGATGGAACGCATAACAGAAAAAGGATTTGATAATTTATAAAATTTATTAATTGTACTATATATTCTCTGCTGTATAGAGATACTGTATTAGTATTTCCATGTGAAGCTGCTCATGTGACTTGTCTTGATTGCTTTCGTGAATATTGCACGGTACGTTTACACGAGCGACGATTTGAATTCGATGAGGAATACTATACTTTACCATGTCCGGCTGGATGCCCTAATTCTTTTATCCGTGAAGTGCATCATTTTCATCTCCTTGGCATGGAACAGGTCTGTAACAGTAAACTATCTTCATAAACTAACTATTTCAACTTGACTTTCTTCAATTTGTCAATTATGATGTATTTAATATGTTTAGTACGAGAGATATCAGAGATTTAGTACGGAAGAACATGTTTTACGCGCTGGTGGTCTTTTGTGTCCAAGACCAGATTGCGGAATGGGTATTATACCACCTTCTATGGGAGATGATGGAGAGTGTCGCAGAATCCAGTGCATCGGTGGATGCGGTGTAAGTAACTCTTTTTATGCAGAAAAAAAACTTTTTGTAAAAATAACTCATTTCGATTAACAATTGTATAAGTTGTATCAGAAGTAACACATTCCTTCCCGTGATTATAATTTCTTATATATATAAATCTAGATTTTATTTATACTTTTCTTAATTGTAATATTAAACAACTTCTTTAACTATCCATATCTCATCATTATTTTGAAACTGCAGTTATTTATTTACTTGATTATTAATTGTATAACTATCTTTGATTAGTCATACTCATTGACAATCAGTTCATGTATTGTAATTGTAATTCTTTAATTTAATCTAATCACTTTTTTTCAGTATGTTTTTTGTAGAATCTGTTTACAAGGATATCATGTAGGAGAATGTGAATCGCAAATGTCGGACGCATCTACAAATGTCTTTTCTTCTAGACATTATTCAGTGGATCCTCTCAAAGCTAACGAAGTTAGTTTAAGTCTGTATGTCAAAAGCACAGCTTTTTTTTTTCAGAAATCAATTTAACATTACTTGCATCTTTTCAGGCTAAATGGGATGAAGCTAGTAAAAAGACAATACAAATATCTACGAAACCTTGTCCAAAATGCAGAACTCCTACTGAAAGAGACGGTACGTCCGAATTAACTTTTAGGAATTAACTTTTCATTGAAATACATAACTTTGGATACAAGTCTTATCTGATAAATTTACTCAAATGCGACCAAATACATATAACACTCTGGAAATATTGTTTTGAAAAATGTATAGATCTTCTCAAGTTTTTTTTTTTAATATATCGCAAATATTTTTCATACATTTACAAAACAAATTGTTTACTTATAGGAGGCTGCATGCATATGGTGTGCACAAGAGCGGGATGTGGTTATCACTGGTGCTGGGTGTGTCAAACGGAATGGACTAGAGAATGTATGGGCAATCATTGGTTTGGATAATACGTTGGAAGGAAATTTTATGTCAGTTTCATCGTAACATGTATGATAACTTGAAAGTTATATATGAGCATTATAAAAAAAAATATTCTCTTATAGGATATATTATACATTTTGCAATAAAAGTAATAAATAATATATATATAAAATCGCATTTTTAATTTAAAATTTAATTGTTTTGTATATAAAACTGATGTTTATATATATATATATATATATATTATATATCGGTATACCAATCAGCTGACTGTGAGTGTATCAGCGCCACGTGAATGCCGCATCGTCTGTTTCACTTGCGCTTTCTACATTCGGATTCTTCGCTTTCTCTCTTCAACGCACGAATTTGCCCGATGTGGGGCAAATTCGGGAAATGTCGCAGTTTGTCGAAAGCAGCTATAACCTCTCTTTACGATTGTTGTGATTACTGATAAAAAATGTCAAACGTACAATAAGATGGTGTTTGGCTGCGGAAAAATTGCGCGGACACATTATTTATTTTGTAGCCCGAGAAGAATGATAGAATATTAAAGACATCATTTTTTTTATCACCTTAAATGAATCAAAATGTGGAAACGGTCCAAATTGTTGTACGACAGATGCGCGTCGCAGAAGAGCAAGGTCTTCTCCCGTAATCATAAAACGGCGGAAGTGGTCACGACACTCGCCAATGCAACATCCGAAGACTCGGAGTATGTACTTCCTAAAGAAGCGCGAGTTGTCATATGTGGAGGTGGAGTTATGGGTGGTGCTGTGGCGTATCACTTATCTCTTATAGGACTGGGACCGGAGACTGTTTTAGTGGAAAGCGCCAGGTGAATCGTCCTTCTCTCTAAAATTATATTTTACACATCTCTTTTGAATGAAAAAAAATCTCTTCTGAAAACATCAATGTATATTTTTGTTTTTCTGATATATAAAAATATATATATTTTTTTTTCATCTTATACATTTGTCTTTAGACTGGGAGGTGGAACAACATGGCACGCGTCAGGATTAGTGGGGGCCTTCAAGCCCAGTCTAGCGCAAGTGAAACTTACTCAGGACAGTATTGCTCTATACCAGGAATTGGAGAAGAAAGGTCTCTCGACAGGCTGGAAGCAATGTGGCAGTCTTTCTTTGGCACGAACGAGAGATCGTATGGTCTCGTTCAGGAGAATGAAGGCACAATCTGTGTAAATATTTTAGCGGATATGATAATTACAACTGGACATTTTATATTTTGATTTCGTTGATGTCTCAGGTCACGTGATATCGAGTGCCACTTAGTTTCGCCAGAAGAAATTCAGGATCTATGTCCATTATTACACATTGGCGATCTAGTTGGAGGATTATGGATTCCAAACGACGGCGTCGGTGATCCATATCAGATTTGTTTGACATTGATCCAAGAAGCACAACAAAGAGGTATTGTGCTTGAAAAATTAAAAAATTGAGATATTTACAGAAACATATTACTATGAGTTGCCCTTTAAATTAAATCAAATATTTCTCATTGTATTCAGGTGTTACAGTATTCGAAAATTGTGCAGTCACAAAAGTTGTTAATCAGGATGGCCAAGTAAAAGCAGTGGAGACAACAAATGGTACCATTGCATGCCAACATTTTGTAAATTGTGCTGGATTTTGGGCACGGAATGTGGGTAAATTAAGCGAGCCATATGTAAAGGTCAGTATCTGTATAATTTATAGAGAGAAGAGTAAAGAAAGATTTTCGTTGGTAGAATATAATGCACTATACTCGCATTTTACACACAGGTACCACTTCATCCAGTGGAACATTATTATTTACACACTAAACCTATTGCTAATTTAGATCCGATGACACCTGTTATACGCGACTTGGACGGATATACCTATTTTCGAGAGAACAACGGACGGCTGTTGGCCGGTGGTTTCGAGCCAGTCGCGAAACCAGCCTTCGAGGACGGCATGATTCCTGGTTAGATGTAAATTTACTTTCTCTGCTATTGAAAGTCGCATTGAAACAACTAATTATTGTGGTTTAAGTTAATGTCTTAAAATCAACTTACAAACTTACTTTAGACTTTTTTAGCAATAAGTATATTCTTCATCTGATCATGAGTGTCGGATTAAAAAATTTTATTATTTTTATTTTTTTAGAAAACACGGACGAGCGATTTTTACCAGAAGATTGGGATCACTTTCACATTTTACTGGAACAGATGTTACATCGAATTCCTAGCTTGGGAAACGCAGTCCTAGAGAGACTCTGCAACGGGCCCGAAGCGTTCTCCCCGGATTGCAGATGGATCGTAGGAGAGGCTCCGGAAATACGTAATTATTACATCGCTGCTGGAATGAAAACGGTTAGTTAATTGGCTGATTGAATCGTTCACATTGGCTTCCCAAGGTTCTTCAAATAAGATTTTTTTTTTTCAAAGGTGGGAATATCCGCTGCCGGCGGAGTCGGTCGCGCCACGGCGGAACTGATAGTCAACGGATCGACCTCGTTAGATATGTACGAGTTGGATGTCTCACGTTTCCTCGGACTGCATAACAATCGCAAGTTTCTACGCGATCGGGTGCGAGAGGTGCCCGGAATGCATTACGCGCTGCAGTATCCGCATCTCGAGTTCAAAACCGGAAGGAACCTGAGGATGTCGCCGATCTATCCGAAGCTCAGAGACGCGGGCGCCGTTTTCGGCCAGGTCATGGGTTACGAGAGACCGTCCTGGTTCCAATCGGACGACGACTGCGGTAATACTCAATCGTGAGAGATTCACATATACACGATCGTTATTCTATAAAAATCAAAATCCGTCTCTACATTATTGCGCGCATTGAAAATAGATCTGGAGTTCCCCGACGGTTTTCAAAGATACAAAATAGCTTACACGAATACCTTCGGTAAGCCTCCTTGGTTCGACGCGGTCGCCCAAGAGTACGGCGCTTGCAGAGAAGCGATCGGTCTGAGCGACTATTCCTCCTTCACGAAGATCGACTTATGGGTAATTACTCAAAGACTTGCAAAGTATTTTAATTAATAAACTTGCGATGTATTCTTCGTATAATATCTTATATTTTTTATCTTTTATAGTCGAACGACATGGAAGTCGTGGATCTATTGCAATACTTGTGCTCGAACGACGTTGATGTACCTGTGGGAAGTATTATCCATACCGGTATGCAGAATTATCGGGGCGGTTATGAGAATGATTGTAGTTTAGCGCGAATCGCACCGAATCAGTAAGTTGCAAAATAATAAATTGAATAAATTCGTATCGTATACTCGAGTACAACTAGTCGTTATTGACGGTACAATCAAGAATGGTGTGATGATTCTGTATGACGAAGTAAATCGAAGAATGTAAGATCAATTTTCCTCTTTGTACGAAGCTTTATTTATTTACTTATTTTTTTTTTTTAGAAAAACTTTGAAAGTTAAAAAATTAACGATAAGCGCTTTCCACTTGTATTGTCAGTAACGCGGGTTGCTCTGTGTGCATAAGAAAAATGAGATATATAAATATATATATATCTGAAAACTGGATTTTAGTTACATGATGATCGCCCCGACTATTCAACAGACACGTTGCAAAAACTGGATCCACCGGCACTTGCCGGCGGACGGTTCCGTTGCCGTGTCCGATGTTACATCGGCATACACCGCGATTTGCATAATGGGTCCGGCCACCAGAAAACTGTTGACCGAATTGACAGACGTGGATTTAAATCCAAAGAACTTTCCGTTCTTCACGTTTAAGGTAATATAAACTTAAAATATAAGAAACTTGAAAATAATTTAACTTATACTTATTATACTAATTAGGAGTTGGATGTTGGACTTGCCAATGGCATCCGTACGATGAATCTAACGCATACCGGAGAACTTGGCTACGTTCTGTATATTCCAAACGAGGTAATGCAATCCGAGAGACAACAGTCTCTAATTAATCGCTCGATACGGCCTTTGCTCCCTTTCAAGCTATAATAATTTTTCTGTCAAAGAAAAAGAAAGTCCTGACTTTTATAAAGCAAGTTTACGCGAAATTTTTTCTCGATTTTGTAATTTCAGTTTGCGCTGCACGTTTATACGAGGCTGATAGACGCCGGGGCAAAGTACGAAGTGAAACACGCTGGTTATTACGCGACGAGGGCTTTACGCGTCGAAAAGTTTTACGCATTTTGGGGGCAAGACTTGGATACCTTCACCACTCCTCTGGAATGCGGAAGATCGTGGAGGGTGAAATTCGATGTAGATATTATTTTTAAAAAAGGATATTACGCGTGTGTGTGTGTAAACTCTTATTCTGACAAAATCTGTCCATTTCGCAGAAGGGAGTCGACTTTATTGGCAGAGACGCTCTTCTGAGACAGCGCGAACAAGGAGTCCAGCGCAAATACGTGCAATTACTATTGAACGATCACGATCCCGAGTTCGATACTTGGAGTTGGGGCGGCGAGCCTATTTATCGAGACGGAAAATATTGCGGGATGACCACGACCACAGGTTACGGATTCACCTTTAAAAAACAAGTAAATTAGTTTTTTTTTCCTTTCTTATTTATAAATAAAATCCGAAAAACTCACGAGAGTGTTAACATTTTTTTTCTCCTCGAATATTGATTAGGTGTGTCTTGGATTCGTGCAAAATTTGGATTCGAAAGGCCAGCCGCAAGAAGTGACGAACGAATACGTGTTATCGGGCGATTACGAGGTGAACGTCGCGGGCATCATGTATCCCGCAAAGTGTCACTTGCACAGTCCGAATCTACCGACCAAGTTCCCCGATAAAGAGAGAGACGCTTATCACGCTACGCGCGACCAGCAATCTTTGTGATCCGAGCGATAAGCGTCTCGAATATATGTACACTGTCCGGCATTGATTCATTCCGTTCTCTTACGGGGTTGCGGAAGGAACGTAGAGGTATACCATGGCTTCAGCCAATAGACTGGCGCCTACTTATCGACACTGATTATCGATCACCGAAATATACTACGCTTGGTTAACACGCGCGATATATCACAAAGGACATTAAAAATAATATTAAATTAGAAATAACATTGTATTAAAATAATATTAAAATTAGAAAATATTGTATTTATTCAAAATATGCTAAATTTTATGTACTTTTTTCTTTTATTGCATATATAATTATAAATTATATATATACTTCTACGTTCCCCCCCGCACGGAAACGAATCAATGTCGGGCAATTATATACAAACGATGTATATAGCAAAAGATTTAATAAAATCGTTTAATATGCGTGTAATTGCGTAAAAATCGCTACATCGAGAGATCAAGAATCAAGACTTTCAATCTTCGGCGCGCAATATACAAACTCGCGCAACCAGAATTTATAAGTTGGATTCTTTATCAATTCGATGAAGGTGATGAGATCTAAAGATCACAATAGAGATTCTTCAGGACAAAGGCTTGTGTAAATAAATTACATTGGGTCCGTTATCCAGCTCTCTCTCTCTCTCTCTCTCTCTCTCTCTCATCTTGTTGCGTAACTATTGTTGTTCTTAAAAAAATCACACATCCACACATGTATATATACTAATACTTTATACTATATGTCACAGGTTTTGAATGTATCGTGTACACTTAAACAATATAATTCCTTCTAAAATGTATATTCCTTCTATGAATTATTCATCTCGCAATTGCGCAACATGCTATTTCTTTATGTATATGTATAATGTATTCATTCGAAGACACAATCATTAATCGTACATGTGCGCACGCGAGAATTGTCTATTGTAATTTGCATTTGTTGAACACTGTTATTTGCGCGAACTCTTGTTCCACCATGATACACTTTACTATGTATATACTGACATTTTTGCGTTAGTGTACACAATGTCGTATATGTATAATACAGAGTGTGAAATACATTGCTCGAAAGACACATTTAGTGAGGTGTACAAGGGGCTTTTCCTTTCTCTTTCTCTCACCTTTCTATATAGTCAAAGTTTCTCTTTATTAAAATATTAACGCAATAATTGTTCGCTCCTACACACTATATGAATTATCTTACTGTACACATAATGATCGTGTAAAGGGAAACGTTCTATCACTCTGGGATCTCCGTCTCAGTGGTAGGCACCTGTTTCTGCACCATACACGATCTTGCTACGGATTCGAATAATCTGAAACAATAATCGAACATCGAATTTGAAAGAGAGAAACAAATTATTATTTCGCAACAGTCCAACAGTTGCTATTTCGGTTATTTTAATCTCTCAAATTAGAGAAACTAAGATTACTCACTTTTCAATCTCCGGCGCACAATGTACAAACTCGTGCGACCAGAATTTATAAGTTGGATTCTTGATTAATTCGATGAACGTGATGAGAAGACCCCACGGGTGTGGTCTGTTAACGATCAGTCTTTCGAGAAGAACCCTGGTGATCTGCTCCTGTATCGCTTCCGTATTCGCTTCGGCAAACAGGTAGAGAAGTGTACAGCTGAAGTAATGCGTATGACTGTTGGGATACCGCAGTTGATTCGCTATGGCGTTCAGGAACAAGTAGCGACCCTCGGTGTCGAGATCAACCGCCAGATTCTGGAAGATGTCCATGTGCGCGGAGTGCGCGATGGTGGACATGTTGGGAGCGTGGCCCTTGCTGCGAATGAACGTTATAGCCTGCGTTCCCACGTAGAGCACCAGGGCATTCATCAGCTGAATGTTGTAACGTACGCCGGCCTCTTGCGATACTTGCAAATTGCTGCGCAGCTCGGACAGGAAGGTGACCGGTGCGCGAGCTTTTAGATAAGAGTCGAGCTCCTTCTTGAAGGTCAACGGCTGTATCGTGGACGCGAAATTGGTGAGAACACGCGGGGCGTGCGCTATCTCTTGAAGCATGTCGACCTTGAGGTTCGGCGTGAACGGATCGGGCAGCCGCATGTTTCTTGGGAAAGCGCTCAATATCAGATTCCTCATTTGTATGCAGTTTGGCGGTATCACGTCGCAAAATCCGTAGTGGTAGTCGCAGAGGAACTCGGGAAAGTCGTGCAACAGCACCAGCAACACTCGCAGCGTGCCCTTGTAGAGGCTTGTCACGGGCTTCGCGAGCTCCGCGTTACGAAGATAGGGCGCGAGGTACTTGAATAAATCGATGAGGAGCTGCGCGTACATACCCCAGCATTTTTGCTGCGGCGTAATAGCGAGCATACGCCCTATGAAGACTCGGTGCGACACCAACTCCAACCAGGCGTAACAGAAGCCGGATGCCTTCGCTGGACGCAAAATATGCAGAGTGTGACAAAAGGCTGTTAATACTTGAAAGTTGACCGCCTCAAGTACCGGTTCTGGTGCGCACAGCTCCAGGAAGAGCATGATGAAGATTCTGTGATACGGCAACTGCTGGAAATCGGTGCCGCGTATCTCGTGATCTTGCAGCAGCACTCCGGCTACGATACCGAGCACTTTGTTCAAGAGATTGATTTTGGTATGAGTATTAGTGGCATCGCCCGAATGCTTTACTAAAAGCGCTACCAGACGTACAAACGCATCCAACGAGTGGAAGCACTTAGCACGCATGATCGAGGGAGCTGTAGCAGTTTCCGAGAGAGCGCGATAACAGAGATCGACACACATCTGCGTACTCAGCTTGAAGAATCTCGTGATTAGGTCGTCCGTTTTTAGAATCCCGTGGATATTCATCTGATGGACAAATATGCTGAATGCTTTCGTGGGATCACGTGCATGTTGCGGATTGTGATGCATCTGAACCCACTCACGCAACAGGTATTCAGTTTTTTCCATCAGGCCGGGAGGATCGTCGAAATCACGAGCCTGTAAGATGCAAATAACATACGACGTACGTTAATCATGATCGTAATTACGATGCATCGAAAAAGATATTCTATACCCTTTGTTAGTAATGATTATCGGTCTCATAAATTATGGGGAAAAAAAAAATTATTTTCGGTGGTATTACAATGGCAGATTCTATAATTTCGAATAATCGGAAGCTAAAGTATTCATGCAAACGTTTTTTGACATAAGTAACAACTTTGCTTGTTATGTCATTTACGTGGTTTTTTAATAAATAAGATACCGACAATCTAACGCAAAGTATAGAATACCGCTGTTGGAATAATCTATTTTAATCAAATAATCTGGACAATCTACTTACTCTCACCTGCAGGATTCCGGAATGAATGTGTGCTGTAGGTCCTGCTGGAGCTCTATCCACCAGTACACCAGAGTCGTGATTGGCACGCAGTGAATCTACTAGACTTGTTAGTCTGAAGAGCAAGATTCTGAAATGATATGAATCTTATGTATATGCTTGAACAAAATGCAAACACAGTGCTATGACTTTGTTCCTAATTTAATATTATAATTTAGTGACTGAAGAAATTTTAGAATGTAACATCAAGAATATAGAATTCTTATAAATCCGAACTTTTATAAGATGATCTTGAAATGTTATCCGATGCAAAGGGCTCAAAATGCACGCGCGCGAGCGAGCACTTTGTTCACTTAAAATATCCTATCTTTAATAATAAAGGAAATTATAGAAACAAATATAAAAGAATAAAGAGAAATAAGAAGGAAAAAGTGTGATATTACATGCCAAAAAAGAAAGAGATAAATATCTATATTGAAGAACTCGGATCAGACTTAGTTTTAAAGAGAAACAGACTAGTCTATCATTTGTGATTTTTCGAAAGCTAATATTTATACCCTTCTGGTGGTGTTCTGTGATGTGCCATTCGAGCCAATATTTCAATCGTGTGGAACAGATCGGTCTCGGTAACATGAGTCGCTTGTCTCTCGTCAATCAAATAGAGCTGAACCAATTGCATGGCGAATGCTGTTGCCATGGCATTTCCTGCCTCCATAGCTTGAGCTAGAGCTACGTCATATTGTGGAAGACTGATCAAA
Source organism: Lasius platythorax (assembly GCA_963971435.1). Taxonomy (NCBI): domain Eukaryota; kingdom Metazoa; phylum Arthropoda; class Insecta; order Hymenoptera; family Formicidae; genus Lasius; species Lasius platythorax. The sequence goes on along the minus strand of OZ020538.1, from coordinate 1,740,789 downwards.
TGAGATCTGCGAAGTAATAAGATCCATAATTAATTAAAGTCTTCCGAATATCTTTCAGATATTATGTGAATTTGAGACCGTACCTTATGAGGTAATCCACAGCTTCGAAGTTATATCGAAACTCTTCTCTGCACTCGGTTAGACAACGAGTTACATGCTTATTGGTCCACTGCATACCGTACGCACGTGGATCCTGAAGACACTTCAAGATACGTAAGTGCAATTCTCGGTAGCGTTGTATAAGACTCTCCGACTCGATGACACCACTAGAAATGATAGGGCCATCCAGCAAACCTTCGACGGCCTGGAGACAGCCATAAATTGTCGATAAGTCTCATGTCACTTAACCGACTGAACACCACAAGTTTATATTATGTTGAGTAACTAACTTTCTTTAATAATGCCATAGCAGCACCGGCATCTCTTGATCTTCTGGTAAGAATAATCGATTCTAGAAGACTGTGAAGAGCAGCGTGTTGCGGTGGAGGTGCTGCGGGTCCCATAGCGGCCAGCAGAACCTCCGCTTCCGCGGCAAGTTTTTCCAACATAGCGCCCACCTCGTCATTGCTAACAGCCGCCGCGTAAGCCGCTACTTGTTGCACCGTAGCAACCGCCACGGCCGAATTAGGCGTGAACGCAGTGACGGGAGTCTCCTTTAAGATACAAAATTAAAAGAAAAAATGAGAAAAAATCCACAAGAGCGAGGGATTCTGTCTCACGAATCTCTCGGTTATATGTTTTCTTTTTTATTTTACAAGACACAGATAACAAACATGGATAGTTCTTACATTGATAGGTTTCGGCATGAAGAGTGCTTGTGTATCTCGGTCAGAAAGCGGTAAAAATCCTGGAATATTTCTAGCAAATTCTTCATAAACGGCCATCTGCTGTGGCGTCACGCCACCGACTTTCAATCGGATTTGCTCCGGCATACGCTCAGCCTGATACTTAGCGAGAGGGTCGCAGTATCGTCGGCCTTCTTGCCGAGCGATTTTTCGCAGTTCCATCTCGCTAAGTAGCCGCTTGTCCATCTCCGGTATCGCTTTCTCGATAGCGGTCTTTTGTACGAATGCGCACGCGAGTTCCATGTTATCGGCGGCGACTACATTCGCCGCTTGCTCAGCAAGCTCCTTCTGCTGCGGACTATTGAGCAGTGCCGCGTGCAAGGCTTGTTTCAAATTCGTGCTGATGGATGCCAGAATCTATGCGCGAAGGAGTAAAAGATTAATTCGATGTCATCCATACAGTTTATTCGGTTTAAACATTAACATGTAATTATGTCTCATGTTACTGAATATACATATATATTGAAAAACTTCTTTAAAGAAAAACTTCTTAATATTGTAAAAGTTTTTTATAGCGGCTTGTAAATTTAAATTTGAAATTATTCGTTCTACAAGATTATATTCCAAGATCGACTATGTTTCTTATATATTTATTATATATATATATATATATATATATATATATATATATATATATATATAATCTATTGTATAATAAATTACATAAACTTTTGCTACAATTTTTTTTAGTAATATTCTGTGTAGACTTACTTGATCGCGACACGTGATCATAGCCATGCCGGCGGTCAAATTGCGCACCATGTTACGTCCAGCAGTCCGTATCCGTAGTTCTTCCGGATCTAATGCAAAATCTTTCCTTACTATCTGCTCGCTAGTTGTAAGAGCTATCTTGATAGATCTATCAACGACAGGATGAATCCATTCTTGAATGGCTCTTTCGACCGATGGGCGAACAAACTGCTTCAGATGAGGATTCGTTTGGAATAGTGGTAACTGAAATCAATATCCATAATAAAATAATGTACACTCTTATATAAGAAGACAACTTGTAATTTGCGCTATTTTTAAATTGTCAATCATAAAAGGTAATTTGTGAAGAAATACTTGTTATCGAGAGAAGAGAAAAGAATAATAAAGAGATTAAGTCGAAAGAAACAGAGAATAAAGATATAAAAAGAACAAGCTTTAACATACTTGACTGTTGATAGTAATGTGCTGCGATATGTTGGCGATGCCTGTCACAGATATATCCATATAATTGAATCGCGGTTCAGGCGCGCCGCCGGTCGGCAACGAGGGTGTTGTATTCGCGGGTGGCGCGGATTGAGGATTGATGACGACGCCGCTCGTTGTAGATCCGACCAATTCCTCTATAGGCCCCTGAGGTTGCTGTTGATTGCTAGTAGGTTCCGATTTCTTGTTCGGATGCGATAATTGATATTCTAAATTACGCAATTTTTCGGGATCTTTCAGATAAATGACCGGTTTTAGTTCCTACGCAGAGCAAAAAGTCGATTTTAATTCTATGTATCGAATCGAATTATATACTTGCTGTAAAATTAAACGCATGGCATTCTTACCCCGACATCGATGCTCAGATTCTTGCAAAGCACCTCTATCTCAAACTTCAAATTCAATTTCAGATCAGGTTCCTGATGTAGTTCGGCTAGAACATTCATAATCGCCATAGTCCAGGGATTGGGTGGACGAAAGACACGACTTTTCGCACAACTCTCAAGTACTTTCGCAACAAAGGGCACTACATAGAGTAGTTCTTGTTGCCCTTTGTGATACGCTTCAACGAGTAAACTTTTTAGATCTATGTCTATCTGTTAGGTAATTAAAATTCGATAAAATTTATACAATACATAATAACGACACTATAATATAGATGGTGTTTACGCTGATAATGATATACCTGTAAAATAGGCTTATTCCTGCCGAGTGTTAACATTCCTAGCCAGTGTCCTAAATTCTTCAATAACGATCGATCCGAGAAATTAGCTATTCCCTTATCGCTTCGTAAGAGAACCTAAAATAAAATAAAATTTATATAAATACTCGCAAGAAAAATTCATTTTTCCTCAACCGTTCATAGACATATAGAAGATATGTTGATTTCCTTAGTTCGAATACAACCAGCGAATGATACGATGAAATAATAATGAGCTAGGATCTCTCGTAGAGATCCATTCATTTATTTACTTACTAGCTATCGTTATTACTACAAAAATACCGTAGAATGCATCACTCTACCTACCTTGATATTTCGAAATGTCTCTCTTGTAACCATTTTATTGACTTCGGGTAATTTTATACAATCCAGAAAATTCGAGTATAGGGCATGAAAATTCAATTCTATACTAGCACGTTTCATTACTAGATATTGCGCCATCCACGGCCAATACTCCTCCGTGACAATCTCTCGAATTTCGTCGCATTTCTGTTGCAGATTCAACTGACTGAGATTATTGAAAATGAAAGCCGTTTTGTCCTGTAAAGCTTCTGGCGGCGACGTGATTTTTTCCTCTTTGTCCGTCGCCACGAGCAACGTATCGATATTTGTTGCATTGGCGACCGAAGGCATAGACGGCTGCGAGAGAAATAAATGCACCCCGTGTTATGGAATGAAATTTTTAAATCAAAAAGGTGTCGAGAAAAAATTTGATTATCAAACTTACTCTGGCCGAAAGTGATGTAGTCGGAGTCGTGGACGGTTTCGCCTGTGTAGTACTAGTCGTGATGGTGGTCGTAGTCATGGTCTTGTACGGAGTCGTAACCGGAGCCAGCATAGCCGCCAAAGTTTTCGGAAGAACTGGACCTTGAGGTCTCGACGGCGGCTCCTGCCCTTGCAGACCGTATTCTATATACTCTATCAGATGCGGCGGGAATTCGTTGAAATGCGGAATCGTTCTAACGTGTTCGCAGTACGTTTGGTAATCCTTCAAACGGCTCTTGAATCGATCCAGGGCCGTTATGCCGAAATAGTACATTTTGCTACCCTCCGGTTTCTTGAGCGCGTCGAGGACAAATCTCAGCGCCAATCCGAGAGTCATGTAACTGTTGACGAGGCCCCTCTCGATAATTCCACCGAACAATTGCGCCGTTATCTGCAGTTCCTTTTCCGGATATTGCGGGAAGAATCTATACTCCTCGAATAGATTCCGCAACATACAATTAAACACCTCTCTCTCCCGTCTAATACCGGAATCTTGAAATTTCTTTAACATATCGAGCACCTCGTCGATCGACAAAGTCGGGTGCGGCGGATGATTGTATATACGTTGAAAATAGCTGTTCGCCTCGTCTTCAACCTCCTTGGACACATTTTGTCCCATGTCCGGGAATAGATTCGAGGTTTCCGGAATCCTTGCTTTCTCGATACCGGTCGGCGGTCCGAGACGACTCAATCCACCGATCGTACCACCGGGAAGCACAGACGGTCCCTGAGTACCAACCGGACCCGAGTGTAGTTGCGAAGATAAGGGCAACATAGGGAACGGACTCGGAGAAGGTCCCATGAGTCGCGAGGGAGAGCCGGGAGCAGAAACTAGAGGTCCTAGAGCGCCAGGCAAATTGAACGCGGAACTACTCGGAGGTCCGAGACCTGTGCCAAGACCCATAGTAGCGAGACTCGAACTAAGATTCCCAAGAGGATCCACTTGTTTCGAGGAAAATAACTGTGGAAAATAACATCAACGTATATAATCATACATGTGATCTTAAAATAGCACAATTAAATAATGAAAAAAAAAAAAAAAAAAAAAAAAAAAAAAAAAAAAAAAAAAAAAAAATTAGAAAATTCTGCACATAAAACTCTCTTTCGTATATGTACAGAAAGAGTTAAAGAGAAAATCAAGTATTTATGTTAAAAAAAAAAAAAAAAAGAAAAATAGAATAGCTAAAGAAAGAAGATCAAAATACCTGGCTTCCCAAAGTTGCTGGATTAAACGGTTCTAATCCTCGATGTCTCAAAACTCCTGGCGGTGGTGGTCTGTTCATAGTGCTCTTACTCAACATTAGACTGCAATTCTGCACCATCGTCATTATTAATTCCGAGAGTTCTTGAGAGACACTCCTATGATATGTGGAAATAGAAAAATCAAATGTAATTTCCATACACATTAGAAAATTAGAGCGATAAATTAATCTTATAGTTTACAAGTTTCCAAAGAAAACATACCCAGCGCAAACTTGCAAACAAGCCAATATTGTGGTGAGCGTTTCCTGTGGCAATTGACTCGCTTTAGGAACTGTAGGATCTTCCTTTATACCAGGACCCATGACTTGAGGGCATCGTCGTTGCAGGAATTTCACGCACGCGGCAACGAAAACTTCTCCGTGATCTCTAATTTTATCTGTTAACCATTTTTCCAGCTTCAAATATTCTCGTCGAGACGCCAAACAGGCGAGATCAATGACGAACGGAAAAGATTGTGAATTGAGTAATGCAGAAAGGGCCTTCAAATCTTGTGCAACATCCAAAATTCGGGATAATCTTGTTTGATCATGATCACCGCGCGTATACCAATCTGCCATGGCGTGCATTATAATAGTCTTTATTTTGGCGTTATTGGCATGCCATGCATGGTGCAGTATCACAGCAGAATTTGGGTGATTGCCAAGAAAGATCGGTAATAGTGTGGTGAACAGTTCCTGTCTCAGTAACGTGAGCGGTGGATTTATTTGTAACAACGCCAAGACTAGCACGTCCGGGCAGTGTTGCACCGGCCACTTAAATATTTCCTGCACAGAATTATATAAGCCCCTTTCAGCCATATGGAGAAGTAATTCAACTATGTTCAGTGATCGCCACGTTTGTCCTTCCTTGCTGTCGCTCTCAGGAGCTGCCTTCAATACATCGACAGTTACCGAATGATACGGATAGTCGGCGAAAGAAAATATATCCGGACACTTAAGAATCTGTTGAATTAGAGAAAATTGACCCTCTACATTATCCCAGTGTCGATAAAAGAGCTCGACGGGAAACATGTCAGGCGGATATCCCTGATGTTGGAGACCTAATTTGAGACCCGTAATCAACAAGCTTAAACCTTGCCTATCCTTGATAATAAACTCTGCATGATCCAACTTCACTATGGCATCGTTCCAAGATAATGTAGATTGCTGGAATGTAAACACAGATTTGTAGCTGCATTATATGATTTAAATTATAAGTATGGAAAATATATTTAAGATAAAAATGTATTATTTTAACAAAAGGTACATAAGCATGCATATGTTTATAATAGATAGATAGTGTTCCTCGATTATAAGGTCAATTTCTTTCCGCGATTAAGATCATGAATCACTCACCCCCCCCCCCCAATTTCTTAAGCAAACGAGTTTTAAATTCGAGGCTAAAAGCCAAAACAGTTCTCATTCTTGTTTCATTTCTCGGCGCGCTATCGGAGAATAACTCTCGGAAAGTAAACAAGTTTGCGCCCCGGGTTATAAGATTACAGTCAGTCTCCGAGAAACCATTTCATGACCAAGAAACACTGTGTATAAAACTATGTAGCAAACATAAGACGTAAGACAATCAACTCACTATGTCTTTTAAAGTCTGAATAAACACTTCGACATTCCATGTCGTGGGGATGGTACTGTCCGATGGTTTCTCCTTATTCTCCTGCGAGGCGGCCGAATTGCCCCAAAACGATTGCAAACCCCCAGCATCGTCGAGGTTGCTACAGCTACGTGCCATATGCGCCAACACACGAGCAACGCATGCCGGCGATATTTCCCTCGCGCCCAAACCCGCCAATGCTGAACGACATTCGTCCACGCTACTGGTAAAGCTGTATCCTAATTCCATAATCAACTCCACCAGAGTATTGTTATCCTGAAATTAAAAAAAAAAGTGTAAATATCTTGCAGCGTTGTAAATTACCGATGATAAATGAGTCAATCGATTTACCATCTGATTGACAGCCATGTTGAACTCGATCTTGAACTGTGGTGTTTCCCCGTCTCCTGGGTACAAGAATGGTGCTAGCACCACTGGTACCAGTTCACGGGGAAAATCGCGCCGAAGGTTTTGAAGAAATTTTTCCTTCGCCTCAACGGGTAAATTATAAGGATTGCTGGTGTGAAAAACCTGGCCGAGTATCAACTGAAGAACCTCAGGCAAAGAATCGTGCAGACCACCTTCGTGATGTTTGTTGCTTGTCTCGGAGTTTATATAATTCTTTATTAATTCGGGCAGCTGCTTCTGAGTATGCTCTAAGGCTAACGAACGGATTTCTGTGTTTTCCGAGTGCTGTAACGCAATCGCAAAGGCAACCTCCTGCACCAAGGTTAAGCCAAGTGTTTTTTTTAAATTGACAAAGAACTTTGGGGAAGGATTCAATGTCTGAAAAAATAAATATACAAAAGGATTAGTACGTATATTCCGCCTCATCAAATCCATCAACAATAATAGTAATATATAATTATGAATAAATACCTTTTGATGATGTAAAGGATTATCTATAGCGAAGCACAGGTTAGATATAAAAGAAGGTTTGCTCAGTAAACTGTTGCACTCCTGTTTCAACAACTTTGCTTGGTAATAATCTTTCGCGCTCGACTCTGACAGTTCCCCCTTAGAGAAGTCAACGCACGAGATCAGACAGCGCAAGAAATGTCGGTCTGCTTCTAGACCGTGCCACTGCACCAACTGTGAAGAGATCAGAATTACAGCGCAATTGTTTAAAGATCTTCGACTTTTAACGAGTTCAACAATAATACATAAATATCAGCACTCCATTTCATATACAATGTATCTTCATTATAATTTATATTTAATCCTCGACGAGAAATAGAATGTACCGGATATACATGCCGTGATCTTAGAAAATAAAAGAAGCTTATTTACACGAGGTTAAGATGGAAAACGGAAGTAAACACACCGCGTCGATGAGCATAAAAAAAAACCTAATCTAGCATTTGGAAACGGTTAGCAAAAAAAAAAAAAAAAAAAAAAAAGTAGATAAATGTATAGGTATTGGTTCGAGCAGGAGATCGGTTTCAAAATACCTTCGACGCTGCGTGCGAGCTTACGTAGTCGCGCGCGTTTTTTCGCGATTACGCGCCGACATCGTGCCATATTTATCGGCAGGAAATCGCGAGAAAACGCGGGGGGGAAAACGCTAAATGAACATATGTATCTCTCGTTTGCGTCTCTCGGAAGATATAACGACAAAGAACGGAAGGGGGGGGGGGGGGAAGGGGACAGGGAACAAGAGCTCGCGGAGAAGAACGGTTGAAAAAGGGGGGAGGGGAAAGAGGGAAGGAATGGATTCGTAGGGAAAAAAAAATCATCTAGATTATTTTTTTTTTTTTTCCTATCCCAAATTCGGAAATTCGAATAACGTGAAAATTAACGTAATACTTACGACCGATATCTCTTGACAGCTGTCCTCGTAATTTTTCTTACTCAAATTCGCAACCAAATAACTGATTTGTGACAAAGTAAAAGACAACGAGTCCAGGTTCATAGTTCCATGAATACGACCTCGAAAGCTTCAAACGCGTTTGAAGCTTTCTTCGGTATCCACGAATTGCCGCCGCCCCGGATTCTCTCCTCCTCGTTAAAAGCATGAAAGTTACATTGGCACAATCCTATGACCAACATCGGGATTGATATTATTGGGATACGGATTTCACAGCAACGTCATGGCGTGAGCACAACACGGACGAGGCTCACTCAAAAAAAACACGTAACACCGTACTCTCGAAGCAGAATCTGTGTGTCTCTCTCTCTCTCACTCACTCACTTTCTGTTCCGTGTCTCTCTCTCTCTCTCTCTCCCACTCTTTCGTCACCACCAGTATATTTCGTCGCGACAAAACGTATACACAAAAGTCACAATTGTTCGCACTGCGCCGAGTATCGTAACCACCGGTGTCCCGTCTCTTCGCGATCAGATTCGTCCATGATGATGATATCAGAAAAACGGCGAGGTAAGGGTATACGAAATCCTTCCCCCTCTCCTTGTGGAAGATGCGCACTCGTGTCCCGGACTCGGTCTGGTGTACGAAGTACAATGACGCGCTGCTCTCTCACTTACGTAGACACTCGGAACGGAATCCTCAAGTGTGTTGAAAAGCAATATGGCATCTCCAACGTTACTGGATATCCACAATTTACGTATCTCTACGGACAAAAATTGGACGCATCGTTCTTTTCGAATATAAATCCACTTTTTTTTCTTTTTCTAACTTTGTCCGGCACAGTATATCTCACCTCCGACCAAAAACTCGATCGCTATATACATAACTTTCCGGCAAGAAACACACATGAATACCAACGTCACACGATTGGCTATCGAATGGTAAGATTTTCGGGACTTTAAAAATTCTCTATTCGATAGCCAATTGCGTGACATTGAATCTACCTGTGTTTTCTTATTGGAAAGCTTCCAACTAGACGATTCACAGGCTAAAGGCCGCTATACATGAAATTAACTAAACGTAAAAGCATAAAAATCTAATAAGCGTAGAACGTAAAGCGAACTATTTGTTTCATAATTGTCACTGCGCAGCGCGAATGAGAGAGAGAGACACTATCTTTTTCTTTTTATTAATAAAGCAAAAGCATTTTTTTTCTTCTGTCATATATCTCATTACATTTCGAGCCAGAAAAGTAGTCTACAGATTCGACTGCTCGTAACTATGAAATTTATTTTAACGAGAAGTGACAAATATATCTATCACTTTTCCTTACACATGTACTATCTTACTTAAATCAATTAAAAAACTTTATATTTTGTATTTTGTATATACAACTAAAATTAAGTTTATAATTTTTAAATCATTAAATATAATAATACATACAGAATTATAAAAATTTTTATTGATCCGCTAAAGGATCATGCAATATATTGGATAATTGTAATGGCTCAGGTTCATGGCTTGTCATGGCTGTTAAAGATATTATACGTCCACATGAATCGGATGACCTAAAATTGATCAAATTAAAGTTATTTTTTTTAGAGAGAAAAATCTGAAATATATGCATACATAACTTACACATCCTTTAGAAGATGCAAAACTTGTTTGTGTTCTATTCCTTCTAGCCACAAATTCAATAACTCCTCTCGTTTACATCTCAGCAATTGCTTGCAGACATTTAAATTCTCTTTCACAGCATGAATCTTTTCTCGCAATGATGTGACCTTCTCAGACAATGCACTGAATATCTGAAATAAAGTGTAATGTGTGATACAATACACAGTTACAACAAGCATCTGTATTTCTCGTTATATTCAGATATGTCTGTATTTACTTGCATAACTTCCATAAGATCTTGATCGTGCGATGAAACTAATTCCTCCAACCGTTGATCGCTGCGTTTGTACTCTTTTTCCAACTTAGCCTTCTCAATCTCCCGTTGCTCGTTTGTCTCGCTTGCTGATAAAGCACGAATCACAGAGATCAATAGACCACTCTGTAAGATATACGAGATATATGTATAAGAGATATAAATAAATATCTGTTTAATAATATGTACATTTTGTTTTAACTATAAATTCAAGAAGAGAAAACAATTCAGTGGTAAAATTTACTTGCCGTTTCTTTTGTTGGTTTAATTCCACGTGGTGGTTTAACAGGAGGTATCGAATTCATCTTATAATTGTTTATGCGAGCAACTTTCTGGAAAATAAAAATAATCATTATCTTACTTTTATATTTAAAATAGCTTTCCTGATTTATTAGACACTTGGGGATCAAGTACTACTTACAAACTTATAACTTACATTATTGATAATTCTTATTAACTACATATAATACAAAAAATTGTATGAAGACGAAGGTTAATTATCCAAGATTAATTTTCTTCCTATTTTTATGTGTATTTATACATCTATGTGTATATAAACCAAAAAACGAAGCCAAATCGCACTAGTCCACTTAAATTACAAAATTTCTACACATACTAAGGACAAAACGTACGTATTGAATTTAATTGCAGCTTAATCGTACATTAGGTTAAGTTATTGTGTATGAAAAGATCTGTCATTTTTTATAAAATGCACTTTTTTGCACTTCAAAACGAAATAAATGTATATTTAGGCCTTGAAGGATGAAAGAGGAAACGAATAAAGTGTAGTGCACCTGCACGAAGGTAAAAGAGTGAACATATGGATCTAAGAATCTATGGACGGAGCATAGAGTAAGCTCATCTGCGAGGAGGTTAGATATTTCTAACCTTCAAATAAAATTGTATCTCAAATTTAATTGTTTCAATTAAAAATTGCCGTAATCGAGATGAAACGTGGCATAAAATTCGGATTGTAGTCGCAATGAAGATATTTTATTAATTGATATTTGATGTCTTTATATATACGCACACACACACATACGTACATTGCGTAGTTTCTAGTGAATAGTGAAAATTTGTTATCATTGTCCGTTTTGTGTTTTACGCGGCTAGAGATATGCTAAAAAATTCGTACATCTTGATTGATGTTTAGTTATAAAAAAACGCAATGTTTAACAATGGAGGATCTAAAATAAACAGTGACGACGCCAAATCAACAGTTATAGAATTATTTCCATGGGTCTCAGAATTTAAGAAAATGTGCAAATGTATATACGCAGACAAAAGTATGGCTTCTTTGGCAGAGCTTATGCAGTACTATATCAGGTAATCTACACTCGAGAGAGAGAGAGATATTTCCTGTAATACTATATGCAAATCATCAGTATTACTGCCTTGAGCACTGGTGTCAGGATACTATTGCATGACATGTGTGTTGCACTACATATTCAATCAATGATATCCTTGATTAAAAATAAGTAATCAATGTGTTTGTTTGAAAATTTTTTAAACTTATTCATTCAAAACTTTTAAATTTCTTTATTCTTCTTGTATTTGTTTCTACATGAATATTAGTTAAAGTATTGCAACAAATATTTTAATAGATTAACAATATTATATTTTATATTCCATAAAAATATTCAATTTTATAAAAACATGATCAACTTTTTGTTTAGATTCTAGTATCATATTTGACATTTACTCATAATTTTTATTACTCTTATATATAATATCATAAATTATACACATCTTAACACATATTTATTTTGTGAATGCTTGAATACATTTACTGTTTATTCTCTACACAACTAAGTTACAATTAATACGTATATGCATTATTATTGCTTATAGTCCAAATGTATATTTTTTATTCTTTTATTACAGAAATGTAAGTATCAGTGTGAAAGAATGTTATACAAAGCCTTTAAAAGCAGCAAAGCTGAAGGATTCTATCAGTGAAACCTTATTTTTGTTCTTATATATCTATCGCGAGCTTTCTGAGGTAAGTTCAACAGTCCATTTTATTATATCATATTCATATAATTTTTACTTTATTGTACACACAGCTTATTGTAATAATATTTAAATAAACAAAATTAATTTCTATTCAAAACCGTAATAGAAAACCTATTTTATTTAAATAATATATCCAATTTATTGGCATTATATATAGATATGGAATTGAAAACTTCAACTTTATTATATTATTTGTATAATTTTTATATATTTTATTGTACATGCAGCTTTTTCTAATAATATTATTTATTTAAACAAACAAAAATCTTTTTTCAGGACCGTAATAGATCTCTTTACTTAAATAATATGTCCAATTTATTGGCATTGTACATAGATATGGAATTAAAAGCTTCAAGAAAAAGTAAAGAAGATCATAGTAGAATTTGTACAAGACTTATTTCTTGTCTTTATATATATCTAGGTATGTATTTTAAACATTACTTATATATGTATAATTCATCGATTTAATTACTGATAATAATAAAATTTCTCCATACTTTTTATCTAGAACATTCTACCGAGCATTTGTTAGATACTTTGATAAAAATACAGTTTATGTGCCAGGGTTATCATTGTATTTTAGATCCGATAATGAAGTAAGTATACGATATAGACAAAAAAATCTAAATTTTTTAGGCGACTTTAGTCTATATCATTTTTTAGCTTACTATTTTAAATTAAATACGTATATTAAATACGTATATATATACACATATAATTATATAATTGCATCAAAATTCTACCATCCAAAATATATTAAATATATTAAATATATTAAAAATATTTTATATTACGTGATTACTTTTGTTATTTATTTTTTATAATTTACAATTGTTTATAAGTAAATTTTATTTGTCCTTTTAAAGTTAATATTAAATATATCTTTATTTGGTTTCAGAAAAGTAATTAGTAAAATTCCAGCACATCCAGAATCAAATATTATGTACATTCGTTACCTTCTTATTTATTATCTTTGGAGAAAGGTAAATAGCGATATGGCTGTGAAAAGTCAAATTACTACAACCGCAATTGCCTCTCTGGGAGCACCAGCTGCTTTCCTACTGTGCGTGTTAGAAGAAGAATTACCAGAAGTGCCAAAGTATCAACCAAATCCAGCAAGATACCTAATGCAGCAGAAATTTGACATAAGAAAATGCTGCGAATTATTTATACAATTCTGTAGAGAAACCAGAGGAAGTATATGGCAGAAAAAAAGTGAAAATGCAATTACTAGTCCAAACTCACCCAGGAGGACTACTTCGCAACTGGTAAATATATTTTGCTATCATTTTTATAAAATTGTGTGTTCTTTATATCAATGTCACAAAAATCATTTATACCACTGTAAAACTTCATTAAAGTATTACGTAACTTTATTTATATTAAGTAGAAAAATAGAGAGAGAGAAAGAGAGAAAGAAAAAGAGAGAGAGAGAGAGATATCATTTTCATGCAATTGTTAGGAAATCTCTATTTTGTTCATAATTAATGGATTTTCACATAATATATGTAATTAGTAATAATATAAAACTATGACAAATAAATAGTAAAAGAGGTGTGTAAGATGCAAATAAATCTTTATATTAAATACAATTTAATTTATTTTCATTGATATGAGATTTGTATAAAGTACGTATAATATAGTACGTTAAGATTATTTTGATAGAAGAATAATGAAGCTTGTATTTTTAGCTGGAAGTTGCATCGCGGGAAAATGAAAATATGGATTGTATCAAAAATAAGTCCAATCTTACTTTCATGGATAAGAATACACAAAATGATTCTGTTTTATTAAATAACTTAAAATCCTCAAATTTAACTGAACAAACAAATGTTAAACCTTTTGGCACGATTTCTACAAATATTTCTGTAGCACGGACTATTTTTAAGCAGATAAAACCAAAAGTGCTTCCACGAAAGAAGACTAAAAAATCCAAAAAAATTGTAATAATTGATCTTACAACTGATATTGCTTTCGAACGGTGTATAAAGAAGAGGAAATCAAGAAAAATTGCGTGGCTTGAAGAAGCTAAGAGAAAACTCGACGCAAAAGCGATAAGAGCATCACAGAAGAAACAGCAGATGGTAGAGAATGTAACCTCCTTGAAGAAAATGGCTCTTGATCAGCAATTGGAAGATTTCCTTCAATCCATACAAGCCACAGAAAATACATGTTTAAAGAATAATTTGAATGCATCTGCAACATGGGACATGAAGTTAGAAGATAATGATAAAATGAAATCCATGCAATATTTTGAAACAGAATGTAGAAGTACATCAATTAACAGTAACACAATATCTACAAAACAATCAATGAATGTAAACAGCAGTGACAAAAGTAAAATTGTTGGGATACCCCGAACAGTTTCTTCTGTAATAGTTGATAGACCACAGTCTAATAAATCTAAAGCTTCTACAAAATTATTATTGGATGTTACAAATGACACTAATAACATTAGCAAATACCATGATGTTAATACTTCTTTGGAGACAGTGTCAGTACAAACATCCGTCGTCCAAGAGCATGATAGGACAAAAAGCGAAGCGGTAATAAGTAAATTGTATGACGATCAAATACTGCGTAAAATAGAGCAGAGAGTATCGATACAAAATAATACGTTGGAGAAACTGGACGTGCAAAGAGAACTGGATAAGTTATTTAAGAAAGATATGGAGAACAAGTTCCCGCTGAAAAAGAGATTGAAGGCTCACGCCATGATGTCCATGATGTATGAAAAGGTACCCATCAAGGCGGAAAAATTGGATAACTATCCTGGAATTCCCATGATGTCCATAGCAGCCTTAGAAGCACTAGATAGTATACAGAAGAATTTGCATTCCACACAAATCATTAAATCATCATACGAATTATCCCCAGATGAAGAAGAGGATAATCCACATGGCAGCTATCATTTCAATTCGAATATAGTGCGAAGAAGCTTAAAGAGACACGTTCCTAAGATAAATTATTATTACACCGATATTGATCCAGAATGGAATCCGTCCGGTGAGTCAAAACGAAGGCGTTCAAAAGAAGACTAGTCGATGATCAATACTATTTCATTATGAGAAGTCACTGCTGTAAAAAAAAAGAAAAAAAACAATCTGTACAGAGTGGATAAATGTGTTCTTCAAGCTGTGTGGCACTGTAAATTTGTAAATATATGTACAAAAGCAGAAGTGAAAAATAACTCGTCCTAGGAAGATTTTTAGAAATAGACCATTCAGCGTGTTCAAGATTAGTATCAGTGAAGGGATAGACTAACTACATAAAAGATTTCTGCATAAAATATTTTTGATGTTTAGTTAGATATCGTTAGAAACAAGTTGTAGAGAATTTTATTCCGTTAAACGTCATCTCTATCTTGCAATATTGTACACTATATAAGGCTTTGGGTGCGTTCGGTTTGGGCGCTCACGCTTATAAGCGCTGTTTTCAACCGTTCGGTTTGGTATCTGAGCGCTTACACGACTGCTAATGAAGTCGTTCCCTTTGGCATTTGTGAGCGTTGTAAGCGTGTCAAGATTGCGAAAGTGAATCCTATATAATTATGTAAACAAATAATATTAAACAAATAATATATGGTTTAATGAAAGTATATATCGAAGTATATATGTCAAGAAATGCAAGTGTAAAATATTATATTTTTTAATAAGTATAGAAATGTCATATATGATCGAAGCTGGATTTGTCAAATGTCCATTATCTTTAAATGGAACCATCATGTATTTTTGGATACTATATGCGGCATCGCCTAATAAATGACTATTTTCGGGAAAATTTTGTGCAGTACACGTTTTCAAAACCAGATAATTTAAAAACTCATGTCATGTACAGATCCAACCTGTCCTGCGTAAACATGAGTGATTTTCAATTCATGATCGCATATTATCTGGAAATTAAAAAAAATGAATATAGTAGAGTCATCAGAATTATACTTTATTAAACTCGTTTATCATTGGCGATACAAAATAAGTAAAATACATGGAAGTTGATAGAGATAAATATAAATTTATTATACTGATTTAAGAATAAGGGGAATTAATATATAATGCAATATAATCGGTTTATATATATATATATATATATAATCTTTACATGTTTATATGTTTAAAAATACTTTACAACTTTATATAATAAAGTATTGTTCAACAGCTTTTCAAGAAATCTATGAAACAAACTCAGATATAAACTGACAAATTAGAGTTATTTGCGATATAGTTTTACCTCTTTCACTTTTTAAATATATCACAGAATAAATTTTATACACACTCTTATTATACAATACTCTTCTCAGTTCTCAGTTGTGAAACAACACTTGCATGTACATGAGAAAAATTTCGAATGTTACGTTAGATCGAGAAAATAAAAGGAGTAGAAAACAGAGCTTAGCATAATCTGTCACTTTTCTGTTTTTTTTTCCTGTTTCTCTTATATATTTTAATATATTCCAGTTTTGTAAATATATATGCGGGCAATAAATCATTCGCATATTATATATTAATTACATAATTATATTAATAGTATTAATTATATACATTTATAAAAAATTGTATACAATTAATATAATTATAATTGTGTAACTGTTATGCACATAGTATTAGACAAAATCTGTGGCCAATTGCTTTTTCAGGCCAAAGATCTGAAAATATAAAGTCAAACGAAATATTAGGTCAAACGCCGGTCCGAATTTTATTCGTTTAACTTTATCAGAATAACGGGATGATGCCATTAAACATTATCGATCTGTGTCATAAAGATTTGACATAAACCGATCTGCTTTACTCCTATTATCATTCCTACTATTACTCCTATACTATTATTACACACAGTATTAATTACATAATTAATTATAATGATATTAACTATATGTATGTGTATTTTTCAAGTTTTAATATAAGGCCATTTTATAGAAATTTCTTTACTTATAGTGCTGCCAAAAAAAAAAAGTTATCGATAAATAATTCTCTCTTTATAAACATTCTAAAAATTAAAATTTGCAAGCAAAAGAGAAAATAACAGAAAGCATGGTATGTAGCATACACAACAATTATGCACTATGTTAGATAGTGATTTTTATACATCGTAGAACACATAGAATAGAACAGAATGTTCAATATATATTATCCAGGCACCAATATACTTCTGAGAAACAGTAAAATAGGGGAAAAAAAAAAAATTAACTTGCCATTATCCACAAATTAAAAAAAAAAAAACATTAAACTGTATAAATTGTTTAGGAATGTGCCTTGTGAATAAAATGACTGGATTACCTGTGTTTGGTTACTAGTGGATGGAAAACATAATTAGCCTTTAAAGTATAATATAATGGTCAAATATACTTCAAAAGAAAGAAATGAGACTTTTTTAACTTTACATCTGTGGTAACTGATCGATCGGTGTGGCGAATCTGAAATCTTCTGGGAAGAGCTTACTCGCATGTGGATACATTAATTTGTACGATTGTCGGATTGTGACGTCTGCGACACCAGCGATATCTCCAATTTCCTTTTGCGACCTCTTGTCCTCCGAAGCCTGTGTGAGATAAAATATCGCATGGAAATAATGCAGGTTATAGAATACAGTATTGTTTCTGCGTTCTTATAGAATATAAGTTTGCACACCTGTGACGCCATGTAAATCGCTGCAGCTGCAACTGAAATAGGCGATCTGCCTGGTACAATGTCAATCTCCACAGCTTTCCTGGCAATATGCGTAGCGGCCCTCTGCACCATGTTGGGAAGGCCGAGATTAGAGCAGAATCTGGACATAAAGTCGCCCGTAGTGATGAGATCGACGCTGGTTTCAAGGGCCTTGAGAATCAACTTGAAACATCGACCGATCTCCTTCTTGCTTATCTTGCTGACGGCGCAAATCTCCTTGAATGTGCGGGGCACGCCTTCCTGCCGGCAGGCGATGTACAAACACGCGGAGGCGATCGCGTCGTTCGCGCGACCCTTCAAGTTTTTGCCGTCGTGCACTTGCTTGAACAACGTATTAGCTCTGTCCACAATAGTTTTCGGCAAATTGATACGATCCGCCATACCGTTGATCTCGCGAAAAGCATTGAGCAGAGCTCGGTCGGAACTGCTCATCTGAAAGAATATATTTTTCGTCATTTTAATATTAATTCGCACAGTATACATTGTGCGCAAAGTATCGATGAGAAAAAAATGTAATACTGACTGTACGTCGATTTTGATATTTAGCAGTGCCAAAGCCATCGAAAGACGCAGCGCCTGTTCCTGGTCCAATCATCGTGGACAAATCTGCGCCATTCAGAAGCGGATTCTCCGGTCCACCGACACGCGACGGATCTATTCCTGATTTTTCATTGCTAAATGTCCTCCATTCTGAGCCTACATCTATCACTCTGCAACATAAAAAAATAAATAAAAGAATACAGTTCGCTATATAATTAGTTTTATACTCTTATTCGTAGCGTTCTTACCTATCTCCCACAACTAATCCGCATTCCGAGCAAATCTGGTCTCCCGCTCTGTAATCTTCTATAAGTAGGGCATCCGGATGTGCGTAACAACAGATCTTGTTTGTATCGTTTCTGTAAAAAAACAGGTTTTAAAACTAAATAAATATAAGATTCACTTTACATCCTCAAAAAATACTCTATGTTTAAGTGAAATGACTTCGAATTTATATAAGATACCAGAGATCTAGTGCCTGATTGTGCAAATGTAAACAAATAAGTAACTTCTTCGATGCAACCTCATCTCTAGTTGTAAACGTTATTAATATATTGATGCATAATGCGGTTCTTGATTTATAAGGAAATTTATTTTAGAGCCTAAAGTCTTATCGCAATAAATTTATTCGTATGCTGGTTAAAAGTGCACTCCTTGGTGCAGTAAATAAAATTTTCTACAACTATACGCGATCTTAACCTTTACTTCAGTTCGACATCGATGATATCGAAAGTGTGCGACTCGTATGACAATTATTATATTGTCGATAATAAATTCCCGAAAATAATGACAATTTTACGCAACTTACCGTGATGAACTTGCCATATTTTCGCTGATTTTCGCATTTGCGAGTACCGTCCAATCTGTCCAATATTACCACAGTCGCAGTAAATAAAAGGTATGCGAGATCGTAGAACGCTGCTCACTGATTACATTACAACAGAGCCGCGAATAATGCGCATGACAATGCGCAGCCAATAAGGAGAGACAGGCCTGTCGCAACAGCCAATCGCAACGCGCGTCTCGATTGCATCTCAATAAACCCATCTAGATAAACTATCTAATTCTAGTTCCACGCTTGGAAAATATCGGAAAGCGCAAATTAGGTTAAACAAGAAGAGTTATTCTTTTCCATTGCGATAAGAGAGCAAGATCCGTAAGAGTGAAGATAAAGAAGTGAGTAGGAATGTAAAAAAATATGATATGGTGTCCCATAAAAGACGGAAAATCCTAATTTAATCTACCTACCCGACATAACCTATTACAAAGTACGCGTACCTCCTGCTATCCATTGTTTACAAGAATTTTGAAAAATTTTCACATAATTTACAGCATATCGCCGAAATTACTATTCATTACTAATAATTGTTTCTGTGTTACAGCAAAAGTAATATAGTGTAATGCACTGAGTTGAAGGTTGAAGGATTCGATCCAGCATCGCATAGATCCTAATTCAACGTGGTAATCTGATTCCACCAAAGATGGAGAAATCGCAGAAAATGCCCAAAGTGGCAAAGGTGAAGAACAAGGCGCCCGCGGAGATACAAATCACCGCGGAGCAGTTGCTGCGCGAGGCGAAGGAGCGCGACCTGGAGATTCTGCCGCCACCGCCGAAGCAGAAGATATCGGATCCGCACGAGCTCGCGGACTATCAGCATCGCAAGCGCAAGGCGTTCGAAGATATCATTCGCAAGAATCGCATGATCATCACCAATTGGATCAAGTACGCGCAATGGGAGGAATCCCAGAAGCAGATACAGCGAGCGAGATCGATCTACGAGCGTGCGCTGGAGGTGGATCATCGGAACATCGCCCTGTGGCTCAAGTACACCGAGTTGGAGATGCGCAATCGACAAGTGAATCACGCCAGAAATTTATGGGACAGAGCGGTGACCCTGCTGCCGCGGGCCAATCAGTTCTGGTACAAGTACACTTATATGGAGGAGACCTTGGAGAATATCGCTGGTGCGCGTCAAGTGTTCGAGCGATGGATGGAGTGGGAACCGGACGAACAGGCCTGGCAAACGTACATCAAGTTCGAGCTCCGTTACAAGGAGATCGATCGTGCTCGACAGATCTACGAGCGTTTCGTGATGGTCCATCCCGATGTGAAACACTGGATAAAGTACGCGCGCTTCGAGGAGTCGTACGGATTCGTCAAGGGTGCTCGCGCGGTGTACGAGCGAGCCGTAAACTTTTACGGGGACGAGGGTCTCGACGAGAAGCTGTTCCTGGCGTTCGCCAGATTCGAGGAGGGTCAACGGGAGCACGATCGCGCCCGTTTAATTTACAAATACGCCCTCGATCACATCCCGAAGAGCAACACTCAGGAGATCTACAAGGCGTACACGATCCACGAGAAGAAGTACGGCGATCGCTCCGGCATCGAGGACGTGATAGTCAGCAAGCGGAAATATCAGTACGAACAGGAGATTAAGGAGAATCCCTCCAATTACGACGCGTGGTTCGATTACTTGAGATTGGTGGAGTCGGAAGGTAACGTCGACGTGATCCGTGAGACCTACGAGCGAGCGATAGCCAACGTACCGCCCACCAAGGAGAAACAATTCTGGCGAAGGTACATCTACTTGTGGATCAAGTACGCTCTTTTCGAGGAACTCGAGGCCAAGGATATCGAACGGTGCCGACAGGTGTACAAGGTGTGCCTCGACCTTATACCGCACAAGCGGTTCACCTTCTCGAAAATCTGGCTGCTTTACGCGTACTTCGAGATACGACAGAAGAACCTAACTAAGGCGAGAAAGACCCTGGGATTGGCGTTGGGGATATGTCCAGCGGACAAGCTCTTCCGTAGCTACATCGATCTCGAGATACAGCTGGTGGAGTTCGATCGTTGCCGGAAGCTGTACGAGAAATTCCTCGAGTTCGGCCCGGAGAACTGCACCACCTGGATGCGATTCGCCGAGCTGGAGACGCGATTGGGCGAGATCGATCGCGCCCGGGCGATATACGAGTGCGCGGTCGCGCGACCTCGCCTGGACATGCCGGAGCTGCTGTGGAAGTCGTACATCGACTTCGAGATCGCCCAGGGCGAGTCGGAGAACGCCCGTCAGCTGTTCGAGCGACTGCTCGAGCGCACGTTGCACGTCAAGGTCTGGATAGCGTACGCCAAGTTCGAGCTGTTGAATCCCCAGCTGGAGGACACTCCCGACAACGTCGTCCTGGCGAGACGTATCTTCGAGCGCGGAAACGACGCCCTGAGATCCAGCGGCGACACCGAGAGCCGAGTGCTGCTCCTGGAGGCGTGGAAGGACTTCGAGAGCGAGAAGGGCACGTCCGAGAGTCTCGCCAAGATCGTGGAGAAGATGCCGCGCAGGGTGAAGAAGAAGAGGCGCGTCGTCGGCGAGGACGGCAGCGACGATGGCTGGGAGGAGATCCTGGACTTCGTATTTCCGGAGGACGAGTCGCAGAGGCCGAACCTGAAATTCTTGGCTTCTGCAAAGGCTTGGAAAATGCAGGCCGAATCTCAATCTTGAGATTAATATTATATATGTGTATATATAATTGTATATATCTGTGTGTGTGGGGGGGAGGGGGGTTTAGCATGTATGATTAGATTTAATTAAGAAATATCATTATTTTTATAATACACTTCATATTTATAACTTTCAATATAAAAAAAAAATGTGTAATGTGCCAAATTGGAATTCTAAAAATCACGAAAGAAAAGAATGGAAGAAGATAATAGAACCAGACAATAGAAACAGACAATTTGGTTTCTCTCTCTCTGTTCCCTTCCTTTTTATCTTTCTCTCTGACGGAATAAAATGTGGGAGGGTTCCATATTTCTTGCTATGTCTGTGATATTTTCATTTACCAAGTTGGCCACAATGTTTCTAAGGTTATAATCTTGCACAAGAATTCAGACTTTAGACTTTGAGCCACGTTTGAAGGAGACGACAAAAATAAGCCTACTGTTGACATTTAATTAAAAGTAATTAAACGAGAATAGTTGCACATTAATATCTTTATTGAGCGAAAATGGCGCGTGTGCTTGTAGGTGTAAAAAGAGTAATAGACTATGCAGTAAAGGTAAATAAATATATATATATGTTGTATATATATATCTATATTTTAATAAAATCTAATACACAAAAAAAAATTCAAAATATTTATGACAATGTGTTATTATAAAACATGCAACGAACACTTCTCTGCGATAAAATAAGAATATGAGTGCCAGTCTTTGAGTAAAAAGATTTGTTTTCATACATTTTTTCAACTTACATTCTTAGATTCGCGTGAAACCAGATAAGTCTGGAGTGGTTACGGATGGCATTAAACACTCGATGAACCCTTTCGATGAGATAGCTATAGAGGAAGCGGTCAGAATGAAGGAAAAGAAAATTGCCCAAGAAGTGATAGCGGTCAGCTGTGGACCGGCTCAGTCGCAGGATACAATCAGGACTGCGCTCGCCATGGGTGCAGATCGTGGAATTCATGTAGAAATATCTGGCCCTGATTATCAGACATTGCAGCCCGTTCACGTCTCAAAGATACTGGCAAAATTGGCGCAAGAAGAGAAAGTGGACTTGATAATACTTGGTAAACAAGCCATAGATGATGATAACAATCAGACTGCACAAATGACTGCCGGTGTGTTGGATTGGCCAGCTGGAACATTTTGCAGCAAGGTAATAACACAGCAAAATTTTACTTTATCGTATCAACGTCTTACGCTTTCTTTTTTTATTCAGGTTGAGAACAATAACGGTGAATTGACTGTTACACGCGAAATTGATGGTGGATTAGAGGTCATCAAGATGAAAATTCCCGCAGTCTTGAGTGCCGATCTTCGCTTGAATGAACCGCGTTACGCGACTTTGCCAAATATTATGAAGGCTAAGAAAAAACCCATTAAGAAGATTACTCCGAAAGATCTCGGAGTAGATGTAACGCCGAGAATCGAAATACTCTCGGTGGAAGAACCGCCAGTTAGGCAGGCTGGTGCCATATTACCGGACGTCGACACCTTGATAAGCAAATTGAAAGAAGGCGGCCACATTTAGCGATTCTTACAGGGTAATTATAAAAAGTAATATGAAGTAATTTTTGTTTTAAAGTTTTTAAGCCTTGTTTTATTTTGATAACTCTCTTTGTATATAGCATAATAGTTTTGTACATTATCAGAAATTGTATATGATATTTCAATAAATTTATACTATGCAAAGACGGAAAAATCAAATATTTATAATATATTACTTACATACATACATACATACATATATGTAAATATATATGTATAAATATAAATGTATGCATGTATATTCATATAATATGTATAAAGATCTCTTTTTGTGTTTCTTTCCAATACTTGCCAATTATCAATCTATTCAAAAAAACGGGACATCAAATATATTTTTGAAAAACGATTATCTAAATATATACATATATATAAATGCATTTCTCTTTTCTGTAAAAGGTAACATCAATAACGATAACTATAAATATATTATTATTCTATGCATCAATTTATTGCGATGCAATGCAGCTATCATTAAATTAGATTTAATGTCACACTTAATTGACATATCGTTATTCTAAAATTTTCAAGAAATGTTGATAAAGCTCGCATGGAAATATTTCTCTATCGATAGGAAATCACGAATAATATGCACATATGCATCTTATCGACTTTTCTGTACCTCTACTTTAATGTTTCGTGTTATAATATGTCGGAGAGAAATATGAATAGTTATATGAATATTAATCAGAAAATAGCATGTTACTTTAAAATATTAAACCACTTTTTAATTACTTATTTAGTGCTTTATCCAAGATTCGGCAAGAAAATGTGTCCAATCAAGACTAGTACCATGTCATATATGTATATATATATTAGATATTTAGCAGAAATTGGTATATAACATGATATACCAATAATAACGTTTTGGCTAGTATTTGTGTTCTATATAACCACCATTAAGGGATAAAACTATACCTCAATACCCGTATATATCATTCTCTGAGGAAATAAATATTTTTCAACTGTCGAGCAATCGACTAGGTCTTCTTTTTTTTATATATATAATCGTATTTTGTATATGTCAAATATATATCTTTCCAGAACTTTTTTCTTTTTTTTGATTCGTTGAATACTGTTGTTTCAATGTCATTGACATTGTGTACAGCCCTGCATAAAAATTCATTGTATTATAACAGTCTTTTGTATTATATATATATAGATTTTGTAAAATGTTCTCCTCAAATCTTCTCCTCAACAAAAGCTAAAGCTCGCGCGCAACATTTATTACATTAGAACCTTCCAATCGAATCTGCTATTGCTGGTATGAGTGATCGGTGGAAAGGGAGGAGGATGGAGCTGCCAGCCGTCAATACCTTGACGCGCGGTCAAGCATGCCAGATAAGGTACCCTTTGAACTAATCTAGTTACTTCGGCCGCCGGGGGTGTCCTACCACCGGTCAATTGTCTGGTGCAAGCTGCCAGGGAGGCTGCATGCGCCACTATTAAAATATTACCAACCGTACTCTCTATGATCTTTTTGATCAGCTCGTAACTGCGTTCGTAATACTGCGCGGCGTTCTCTTTCGATGGGAGCTCCGTAGCCTTTACGATCGGATCGTAATCGAGATCCACATTGAAACCCGCCTTCATCAACTCCTCGGAAGTCATCCAGACAGGTATGCCGTTCGGATACCATGCCAACCATTCTATCAGGCCTGGCTCTACCTTGATCGGAATGTCGGACTCGAATCCCTTTAGAATATGAGCGAGCGTCTGAACGCAACGCAACGACGGAGACGTGAAGGCCACGTCTATCTTGATACTCGACGACTTCATGGCCTCGCCTACCAAACCAGCCTGCATCTCGCCTACGGTGGTCAACGGGCTATCGTTTTGAAAGTCCTGGATATTCCTGGACGGTACTTCCTTGGGCATATTCAAGTCACGGCGCACATAGCAGCCGTTCGACTCGAAACAATACGGGATCCATGTGCCGAAAGTGAAGTCCACTCTCTCGCCGTGCCGAAATATGAAGATCTCTCTGGACGGTGCTCGAGGTGCTTCTGATGCTGCCATCTGAAAACGTTTGGAAACGATATATGTTTTAAATTCGCCAATCATTATATGACAAAGAACAAGGTGTATTTTACAGAGATAATTACTGGCTCGTCGGCGATGGGAATCCCATCGGGTGTATCGACGGAATCGCTCGGAGACAGAACCGGCGGTGGTCTTCTGACTTTCGGGATCTCCTCCGCCTCTTCCGCGCTCTCGCTTTTATTGTCGGTGATCGGCACGGTGGTGTGCAATGTCCACGAGTCCGATTCTGCAGTCCTCTTGGTGTGATTCAACGGCAAATGGCCCGATATCCCGGTCAACCAAGAGATACCCTCTACCCAGCCGTCCGTGGACGCGCTACACGCACCCTCTGGAACGTAAATATAATCTCCCACTCTTAATTCTAACTCGTCGTGTTCCCGGGGCACATGGGCGTGCGTAACCTTGTGCACATGCAAATTCTGCAATCTCGAATCCCTCGAGTATAATCTAAGCTCCCAGTTGGCCGACGTGTTTGGTCTTAATTTGTCGACCATCAAGCGAAGGGGCTGAAATAAATTGCTGGGGAACTGGTAAGCCAGCGTAAGATGCAGAGACTTTATTTGCGGTTCGGCAGTGATACCTAGAGCGGCTATTTTATTGACATAGCGAACAGCAATGTTCTTCAGCCATTCCGCGTTTACATCCTTGACGAAGAGGCCCATAAAATTAGGCGACACATATGTCTCTAGGTCGATATGTTCATGTAACCCATCCTGATGAACCACATTCTCAAGAGCATTTACTAATTCTTCTGTGAACTCGTCAGGAGCCTACAAAAATATGTAAAAATGATATGATGAATTGAATATGTATTTAAATGTAAATTTAAAAATATCGAGTATATAAAATATGTATCTTGTATTTTATTTTCAGGTCAAGTAAGATTAGAGATATCTTACACTGAAGAAGGAGACGAGGGTAATATGTGGTATAAAGCTATGAGCACCGTTCCGTCCAAGATCTTTACTTTCTGACCAAAACAGTTCGAGCTGTTCAGCTAATGATCCCGTTGGACAAGCATACAGAACATACTGCCGCTGCGTATCAGAATCCAAAGTTGGATCTCTCACGTGTGCCAGGAGCCAATCTGATGCTAATTGCACACCGCGATATCCTGTTGCAGCTAATGCCCTTTCCCTAAAAAATACACATTACGATCAATATTGAATGTAAATAAGAAAATCAGCAAATCATTGTAACATTTTTGCAAGTCATTGTAATAATCAGATATAAAAAAACATGTATCTACATTGTTAGAGGGAGAGAGATAGACAGATAGATAACTTTATTTGTCCAGAGATAAAGAGATAGTAGTAAAGTACTGTAAGGAAAAAGCAACCGTAAAACGAATTAAATAATATAACGACCCATTGAAATGTCAAGGACACAGTTTGTTTCAGAATTGAAAGAAAAAACTTTACTCTCGATCGAGAGAGAAAGAGAATAGTGCGAAATAGCGCTATTCAAGGCCACGTTTGACAGCTGTTTGTTTACAACGAATAAGCCACGCGCGTCGATAATACATCATATAAAAGTCACGTAAACGTAATTCCACGTCACACGGCCATACTTACGCCCGGTGTTTCGGGAAACCCAGCTGTAGGAGCGTCTGCAACGGTGTCAGGTGCTGTTTCGAAATTTTCGTAGGAGTCGGATTTTTCCGCGGCGGCAGCGTCGCCATGACGGTACATAACTACGTTTACTACTGACGTTTATTCCTCCAGGACTCCAGGCTGGCCAATCGCCGCGCGAGCTATCCGCAGGATACGAATCGTAGACTGTGGAAAATATTTAAGAAAATTAGCCGGTTATATATCGCGATCGGACGTCACTACGAAGAGCGAGTCACTCATCGGGAAACCAAATGAAGGTACAAATATAAGAATACGATATTAACTGCTTGTGCGACTTATCGTGGAGAATACAGTTAACGGTTTCCAAGAGCTGTTTGTACTGAACGTTATCATTGATATCAGAGAGAATAAATAACGATATAATCTCGCGCGCGTGAAGTACACGATAACCTTATCAATGATTTTTTAAAACTCAACAACTTAATTTCATAATTTTAGACACCGAATTAACCGATTAATTTCGGTAAATAATTAAAAATTATTATTTTAAAATTATGGAAATATAAGTGATTAAATTTTGATTTTAATATCTTATAAAATATTCAAATAAATTTACATCTTTTTTGAATATTTTTGGTTAAAACACTGATAATGCCTCTTTTTTATGAGAAAATATATGTATATAAAATTGGACGCTATAATTTTTCAATATTTTATTAGAAGCTCTCATTCTAGCTATAAAAAATATATCAGGGGGAAGCGTAAAATATAATCCATCAAAGAGATAAGTTTTTTTTACATTTTATATAACCTGTATTTCATTTTTTTTTTTTTCGTTTCCTCCATCACGTATTCCGCAACAATTTCAACAATAGCACACAAAATCGACGCGATTATTATTTAGAGTTAGTGTAAAAGAAAAAAGAGAAAAAACGCAGTGACACGTGGATTTATATATTTTTGTTTTCCATTCGTTACGGCATTCTGTTACAAACACTCTTCACGCTGCAATATTTCGATACAGAAGTAATAAAAAAGTTATAGTGCGTGTGTGTATATACATATACATACACACACACGCACATATACATATATATACATACCTCTCATTTATGTATATGCATATATATTCATGCATAAATATATATACATATGTATGTATATATATTTTTTTTCTTATGTATATATATATAATATTTATATATAAAATATAGATAAAGTAACGTAATATACACGTTATTGCTCGTCTCTCATGGGATTCCTCGCTCGCGTTCGCAATTCGTACATCCTTTTTTATATATGTACTATATCCTAAGAAAATCGGATTAAGACACTCACGGACCGTTCGACGAAGGTTTCAGACATCGTTGAACCTGCGAGATAATTTCATCAATTCGCCAAATATGTTTAATAATAAAATTTTTTAATAGCTAAATTAATGAAGATTTAAGTTACATATTTTAACGCACAAGCGCGTCTTTGATCAAATAAACATTTTATATAATCTAACTTATTGCACATTATTAGAGCAAGATAGAGTCAAACACACACCTAAAAAGCATACACATAAAAAACCGCGGATGCGAAGTATCCATTATAAACAAGCGAGTAGTATGAATAAAATAAAAGAAGAATTTATCATTATCTATTACAATTTTCGCACAGTTCCCGTAGAATCCCGCAAAGAATTGCTTAAGTACATGCAAAACACGGATTCTTTTCAAGTTTATACAATTAATAATAAATTAATAAGAGAAATGATTTAAATAATGATAATTATTATTAATAATTTTAGATATATAACAATATAATATTTTATAATAATATGATTATTCAAATCATCTCTATTTTTATACATTTAAAAAGATTCGTATTTCGCTTACATCTATAAATAATATTCTATTTTATTTCATCCACACTACCATAATATCCGTGTGTCCGTATAGCGGGCTAAATTACGCTGAAGTCTACTAAATAATAACAATTGCTCCTTGATATTTGACTCGAGTTTCTAATATTGCACATTTTGGCATATATCTGACGTCGCGACAGATTTACAATTGACGATTTACAATTTCATCGAGATTGCACCGCAATCGTAGTCATTCACAACAATTTTGTACAAAATTTGTACGTCTTGTACATCTTATGAGATCGAACATCGCAGAAATGCAATCTTAAGTCCTCTTTGCGGTATGTTTATCTTCATCAAGTATAGTTTATCTCTCGAATTTGCATCGCGCTACATTTTTTTTGCGCAGATTTACGAGAGCTACAATATTTTGTTTTTGCACAACATTTAAGATATACATCGCAGATATCACTGTTGATATTTCGCTGGTTTAACAATCACGGTGTATTCTCTTAAAGATCTGATTTCGATCCGAGGATAAATTAAAGTTGTATGTCGCGTAAGAGTAGAGATTCCGACTATTCTCCGAGAGAATAGCACATATTCTTTACATTTTTAACACATCGCGATAAAGGACTTATCTAGAATCTATTTACAAGTATTCAAATCGTTGAATCTTAATCGATTCTAAGTAAAAATGAGAATACATTAAGTGATATGACACTATATAATATTCAGTTACATTCTTTTAACGTAGAAATATCAAGATCGAAGTTGAACAATTGAAACTATGAACGCAAGAATAAAATAATCATTCATTTTTGGTCATTAATTTTATTTCTGATAAAGATTCAATAAACGAAGCGAAAAATGATTTTTGTAAAAGTAAACTTTTAGATTAAAGAAAATTAAAAACAAGAAAAATCTATAAAACACATTCTCGTATAAATTAATATTTAATTATATTACATAAAACTCTAAACTCTAAGCAAAGATTAATTCGTTTTAGCGCACATAATTTCAATTTCGCAAGATTTTTCTTAAACGATTCGCCTTCTTGGCGTATTTATGAAAAAAAAAACGTACAACTAGTTTTAGGATAAAGATATTGATATAGTTAGCGTATATCGAATTTTTTGCAAGATCTATGTACAACAGAATTCACATATTGGCACTAATCGTTGGCAGAATATTCGGATCCGCAATCCTTTTAACAATGTTACAACATTTATTGTTAGGACATACAGTTCGACGAAATTATATTTTATATTTGCGCTATCTCAAATGCACAATTTCTCTTTTTACCACTTTTTGCATCGCACATCTGGTAACTCAAGTAACTTATTAATGACACAATACAACAGCAAATATTGCGATAAAGTATACCATTCTGGCATTGAAGTCGTAATATGTGTAATGATATTCGCATGAAGCTTTAACGCAAATATTTTCATCGATAGAAAAGTTGATATTCGTAATATGATAGCGTGAACGTTTATTTGAAAAAATATATACATTTATGTTGGAAATCTTTCTATTTTCAATGCATTAAATTTTCTCTGCGGATAATAAGTGCAAATTATACTCTAAAGACATTTCTACCAAAAAGTATGTAGAATATCTCAGAATTACTGATTTTTTTTCACTTTTAATAGATGGGCCATTTTCCTTCGACAATTTAAATTTATGTTGGGGAATATTTATTTTGAGTATACTAAATCGCAAAAGAAAGAAATTTTAACGTTAATTATATTTTGTTTAAACACATATTTTGATTCATATGTGATTCACTTGTGATTCTATTAAAGGCTTCAAATACAAAAAAAAAAATTAAATTAATACGCACCACTAACATGCGCAATATGAAAGGAAAGTCGATAATTCAAAGATTAATTAAAGAAGATCTACCTTTCCCTGTTGGCAGTTTTTTTTTGTTCTGATCCTTACACGATAATGCAATGCAAAAAAAGTGTATAATAAAGATTTTCCATATTTGTAATGACGTGCATTAGTATTTAGTGAACGTGATATCTCAGAGAGTATAGGAGAATAACGCTGTTAAGTAACAGTACTACAATAATTACGAAACGAATTTAATTACAAGTTTGTAAAAACATCCAGTAACGAAATGTCGAGGACAGAGAGCATTACGATCATTTTTATGTTATGAAAAAGAGTGTCTCAAAATATCATAAAAATTAAGATTTTGATATTCTATCCTAAGATTTTGATATAGTACGATTCGCTGTAATAATTAATTTATATTATTTTCAGCATATGCAAGTAAACCCAAAAATTCTCTACGGCAAATTAATTCATTATTACATGTCGAAAGACAAAGCGACTGTCTAAATGGATGGCGATGAGTGTTGGATTCGTATGCGGTGTCAGTCTCACATAATTGGCAGTGAGTATTCCCAGAATACGCTACTAAAGTCCATCTTATTGTTAGAGGAACGGCATCTATCGTTCCGATCATTTGGACATATTTATAGTATAATAGGAGTATTTTATTTACGCGATAATGATCATATATATAATCTCACAATCATATATATACTTTCCACCGTAAGAAGTTCATCATCGCTCGATCTTTCCATTCTCTTTAGAGACTTAATTTCGCATTCACCTTTATAATTTTTTTTTCTAGCCAAGAAATGCGTGAACATCGATTTCGTCGATCCTTTTCTTATCAATCGCAGTTTCTCTCAAACGAAAGTACGAAGGGGGGCGAAGAATCCCACTTTGCGATGAATCGCGTAAGTCACTCTGATCCGCTCGAAAATTCCGCGATTATTCGTCCCGATTATTTATCTCCCGGAAGGTGCAAATATCGCGAATATCCATTCCGAGTCGTTTCCGCTAGTTCGTTTCTAAGAACGACGATTTCCGCCCGTAGAGACAACGAGGGACTTAACTACAACTACTACTTTCGTCGTCGGAAACTCCGCTCGTCGAAAGACTCCCGCGTCATTCCCGATCCTTGCTCAGGTCGGATGGCAGATCGCCGCAGGTGGACAACGCCGTCGTCGTCGCCGTCGTCGTCGTCGTCGTCGTGGACGACCTGGACGTCATCCTGGAGGTCACCGGTAAGGACAATCCTGCCGCGCTCATCGCGACGTTCAGCGGTATCGTGATAAACGGCTGGCTCGATTGTGACGAGTTTGCCACCGATGTCACTGTACCTAAGGGAAGTTACAAGGGAAAAGAGCGCGAATTAGATATTCCATCACATCGCGACGCGATCTTTCGCGATTTTTTCTACTTTCGACGAAATTCGCGCGAGAAGAAAAATTCTATGCAAAATTATAAACAAAATTACATCGAGAGTAATTCGTGATTTAGTGTCGCATCTATCTCTCTCTCTCTCTTACTCTTCTCCTCTCCCCTATTTACTCTCATATAAATATTAATGTATGTATGTACAGGATGATTCAGGACGAGCGTAACAAACTTTGA
Source organism: Lasius platythorax (assembly GCA_963971435.1). Classification (NCBI taxonomy): domain Eukaryota; kingdom Metazoa; phylum Arthropoda; class Insecta; order Hymenoptera; family Formicidae; genus Lasius; species Lasius platythorax. Next base: position 1,708,486 of record OZ020538.1, on the reverse strand, counting down.
CAGATTGTTTGTGGGAGGTCATTCTGAGTAAAAAATGTCAATGAACATGGGTCCTATATATTTTCAATACTTATGTAGTTAAAGAAGTTTTAAAATTTTGCTGCTATCGTAGCAACCAATCTGTCAAAGTTTGTTACACTCGTTCTGAATCATCCTTATATACATATACATACACTATATATATATATATATATATATATATATATATATATATATATATATATATATATATATATATATATATATATAGTATGTATATAATATATACTATACGCGACCAGTTTGCGTTATGCAATATCATTAGTCATAATCTACGCGATTATCTCTCTCCGGATAATTTAGCGGTGAATCAGATGAGCTGAAGAAGCGCGCGAGCGATTTCCGAGCGAGTCCGTCGAGCTTCCCGATGTATAGAACCGACTTCTCAAATTGTGCTCGAAATCCTTCGCGTAACGGCATTTCGAAACGAGTACGGCACGATAAATTGCGTAAAAATCTCGTACGATCTTCGCAGCGGCAAAGAGAGAAAGAGAGAAGAGAGAAAGAGAGAGAGAAACCTACCTCCGTCTTGAGATATTTGCACCGGTTGCCCGTTTTGTCCTATGCCGAGCAAGACCCCTGGACTGGGCGAATAAATGACACTCTGAGGCATCTGGTACATAATCCCTGCAGAGAACGAAGAAGGCACATTTCCTAGGAAATCAAAGAGGAATTGAGCGTATGTGAGTGACGTCTAACGCCGGCGATTGACGATCGAGGGTGAAATTTTTCGCGAGGGGAAAAAAATCATCGAAATTCGATGTCAAATCGCGCGCGATTTTTTTAATATATAATTTTTAAATATTTTAATTCCTACGCGAGATAAGTGCTTTCTGAGAGGATAATTAGCGATATGCGTTAAGGGAACCTAACGGGTGGAATAAAGGAATGTAAGATGTAGGGAGAGATATTATGTATATGTATATCCCTTATTTGTATCGAAATTGCGAAATGCGCCATTCGACATAACGTTAAACTCGTTTTCTCTCTGTTGCTACAGATGTTATATGCTGAGAAAAACTTAGGAATGGCAGTCGAGCCACTCGAGACTTCGATCCGGACCACCCAGGTGCGAATCTGCGCTCTGATTCACCGAATCTTCACGTTTAACATAAATTACTGCGTATGCATATCTCTCAGAAAAATACGGTAAGTTTTCGAGGAACGAATCCGCCGGCGCGAAAATAATAATAATAAAAAAAAAATAAAATTGTAATCTCTCCTTCGAGGATCTTCTCCGCGAGAGATAATCCTCGATACTTTTCACACTGATCCGAGAATTGTGTGTGACTTGCGACATATAGCACCAACATTTTTATATAAAACCCCCCGAGAGATCGCATTCCGATAACAAGTATTTCTTGAATCCAACAAGACGTGCATACTTAAAAGGATTAGCAAGTTAGCGTGTTAGTAGAGCAAACACACATTTCCTTGTATATACATATATACTCAACTACGGATCTATTAGTCTTCAGAAAGCCATTGAGATACATATCTCTCTTTATGCGTTAGTGCTCGTTAAGTCGGTGTGAAAAGTGCGTCTTTTAGGAGCGCATCCAAAAACTCTTTCGGAAACAATCGCAGAGTGTGTACGTAAACACATACGAGGAGAAAACAAATCGTAATGTCTCTCGCGTACGCTTTCTGCATTCGAACGAGCAAACGCTCCTAATTAAAGGCGACTCCATTCGCTCATGATAATGGGATCTCTCGCGCGCGCGCGCGCGCGCGCACCTTCGTTATACCGCAGGGATGTTGTATTATACATTCGTCGCTCTCCTCGCGGAATATACACGACGGAGGGAGCATAACGACCGGTGGGATTATTATCGAATTGGAACGAGGGAGAAGGAGACCGACACAAGGGATCGCGAGAGGAAAAACGCGCTCGCGCGAGTTCTCCCTCCGGTAGCCGCGGCGACGACGACGACGACGACGACGCCGCGATAGAATGGCATCCACGCGACACATTAGCATCAGATATTTATGTGTACACCTGCACCGTCGCCGTTCCGCGGCGGCTTTCGACCGGATCCTACTTCCCAGTTAGGGAGCACGGTTGTCGTCTAAGTTTGGTCATCGTCGGGAGCCGCGTACCGCGTACTCCTTACGGGCTCCCTACACGGATAAACCCCGTCATCGCTCGCACGCCTTTCGCATTTTAAGCGTTCTCCTCCCCTCCCCTCTCACCCTCCTTCCACCCCCCGCGCGCGTTCTCTTCCACCACCTTCGTCGCGCTCTTTCTCTCTCTCTCTCTCACCCCCTCCACCTTTTTCTCACGCTTCGTTCCTTCTGTCTCCCCTTCTCCCTGCCCTCTCCCCACCGGCGTGGATATGTTTACCTGTCTACTCGTCTTGTCCCGACCAGCTGTTCATTATCAGCCGCGCGATGAGGTCAAGCGCGACGCAAATGGTATCGGCGACAATTGAACGTGATTAGCATCGGATGACGCGAAGAGGGGGGGAGGGAGGGGGAGGAGGTGCGAATCGGACCTGTTAACGCGCTTCTGTGTTCCTTCTTAATTTACCTCTTAACCCCTTCTGTCAATGCATAATTTTTCACCTTATCAATGTATGGATACTAATTTTCGACACATTACACTGCGACAATTTTTTTAACAGCTGCTGGGCATCGAACATTGTATCCCGTTATATTTTTAGGAGGTTTTCGAATACAAAGGCTCTTTGTATTTTGTTTTCGGGCGGAGAAAAGTTCTGACATTTTTGACATTTAAAGTTGCTTTGGGTATCCGCCTTCATTGACAGAAGGGTTAATCGCGATATCGATTGACTAGCTCGTGGGACAAGTAATTTTTATTTTTTTGAAAGAGAGAAGGATACATCGATAGCACGCGTTGAGGTTTGAAAATGAGTTCTACGTTAAGATTTTAAAGTTTCGTTACGTGGAAGGTCTATTTCTTCATTTGTGGAACGGCGAAAGGTATATTATCATCACGGCCGCATGAATAACAGAAAATCGACGTAACCGCAGAACTTAATCTAACTAGAACCTCGCACAAACTCGGTTAATAATTATGCCTGCGTAGTGGTGAATAATACGTGTTTTTACTCCGCGATAATGCGACCGATATTTGCAAGTCCTTCGTTTCCTCCATAAAGAGGAAACCACGTAAATCTCGTCATTAAAAAAAAAAAAAAAAAAAGAAAAAAGAATTTATGCGATCGAATCTAATTTAAAAATATGAATGCGTAATTTTTTTTATCTAATACACATTGTCCTCGAATATTTATTCGTAAATGATAAATCTTCTACAGCGTTTTAAACAATCATATAATGAAAAATATTAAAAATCGTGTATGGGACATCTATATTGTTTAGTCGAATATAGAGCTATCTATTATCATGAAAAAATTTGTACTTGTATCAAAATAAAAAAAAAAGATACATTTTTATTCAAGCATACGCGGAATATATTATTTAAGAAACACACATGTATAAAAAATTACATATATCTATCTAAACGAGAATCTTCACTTTTATCGAGTTTTTAATTTCCTGAATCTTGAACATTTTTTTCGAATCTCTTTAGACGTGTTTTATATTTAGTTCAAATTTTGTTCAAAGTAATTCGAGCATTAGAAAGATAAATTTTTTGCTCTCTTTGATCAATCATAAGAGCACGTATAATATATATAGAACGCTATACAACCCTTAGTTTTCAAAAAAAATATATATTATTCTATATATTTTCTCTATATTTTTATAGGAGGGATTCAGAAAGGAGAGGGTGAGAAGTAGGCTTTCCGAATTCTAATCCAAGCACATCCAGACTCTTCGACAATTCTCGCTACGGTGACCGCGCATGATGAGACTTACCAGAGTGATTATTCTTGAGAGGATCCTTAGAGTCGCCGTCGCTGGTGTCGCCGTCGCTCTCATTGGCGCAAATGTCGGATCTGGGTGATCCGCCCTCCTCCTGAAACCAGGAAGAACGTCCGTAAGTCTCGGGTTATCAAAAATACTCGCGAATTTTAGGAGGCGATAGAGAAAAGAGGTGACGGGACAGGACCGATAACAGGATGCGACGTCACATTTTTTTCGACGAATCGCTATCGAACAACAGTCACACACGCGAACGAGCAAAGAACGTAGAAACGAGGAACAAGAAGAGGAGAGCGTACCTATCAAACGTACATACGTACATATCTACCTACCAACCAACCTACCAACCTACCTAGCGGACAGAGAGAGATGCGCGAGCTCTTGTCCGCGCTCCTTATATGGCCACATCTCTCTCGCAGACTCCACTCGCGCGATGCACTCGCGGAGGAGAAGAGATTCTCGCGACCCTCGGGCGGGAAATTTTCTTCCCTTAGCGCTTTCTCTCTCCTCAATCCTTCCCTTTGCATACCTTTACGCGGAGAATCCGCGAATAGTAATCGTACTTTATCTGGGACATCTTCATCTGCTTCGTTTACTTAAATAATGATCACGATTCAATTTGTATAGACACTAATTGCTATACGAGAGAAACTCTAAACGCATTCTTCTTGCTATAGATTTATTGCTATACGTTCATTTGCATTTTGCAAATATTATATGCGCATTACAAGTGAACTTCAATTTTTTCTTTAAACAAAAGCCGCAAGGATAGCATCTCGTTGTTCCTTACAAAAAAATCATAAATATTTTTATTATTCTTCTTTTATTATTTCCTTTATATTCTTTTATTATTATTCTTATTTCCAACGACATTTTCAGCGACAACACGTATGGTTATAAAGAGAGATAGAAAGAAGGAGAGAGTTTCGACTATAAAAGATGAAGTTTCCTCAATTGTATTCTATTGTTAAAAGTAGTTTTCTCGATTTAAACGGGAGCGCACGTTTCCCACCTCGCAATTTATGCCAATTACCGTTTGATTCGGTACAAAACGGTCGACAATACACATGTGCATGCGGGAATTATTATCCGCGAGAGAGAGAGAGAGAGAGGCTTGGAGAACGCACGCGTGTGTACCAATTGGAAAGCTCGAAAAGCCGGCGTACGCACGCACGCGTTCGCTTCCGACTACCGCTGGTTCACGTTTCACGTACCGGCTCTCTTTCCTACCCCTCCGCTGTTTTACCGCGAGCGGGTGTGTGTACGTGTAGAGAAGGCGCGACAAAAAGCAACATTCCTGACTCTTAAGTCGGACTCTATATAAGTGTCTGCCATCGCGAACATTGCCTGTATATGGCGACAACCGGGCTTTGACAAAGGTGACCGTATATGGAACTCCGCTTCCATCTTTCGTGCGTGCGTGCGTACGTATGCCTCTCTCTCTCTCTCTCTCTTTCTCACACGTGAAGGTATCTCGAGAGGCCTCGGGTTTCCCTCTCTCTCTCTCTTTTTTTCTGTCTCTCTCATTTTTGCCCCTCTCTCGTTGCGTGAAGCGATACACCTGGATGCGCGCCTTCTTCGTCTGCAACCCCGACGAACGTCCACAGTTCGCCGTTCTTATGCCCGTTAAATCATAAATCGTGCCTCGACCCCGCGGTAGCGAAAGCTCCACGCGTGTTTCCGGGCACCGGGGTTACGCACCGTGTTCGCTAAAGATGGTATTCCCATTGCGGATGAAATAGATTCGCGCGATCGAAAAATAAAAATTTTCATTCAATTGCGGAAGATTATAATAGATTAGGAATACTAATAAATATACTAATCGATCTCTCTAATAATTTGCGGACTTTGTTATGTCAAAATACCTGTCGTTTTTTCTTCTTTTTTTTTCCCCCGTCTCTTTGGAGAACGATTTCAGACCGAATAAGGGCGTTTGATGGTGAAGGGGAATAAAGAAATTTCTCGTAAAATGCGTGTCGTTTTTATATACGCTGTCTTGAGCTGCGTTTCTTACCCTTCGATTTCTACTTCCGCTTTTTGCTGGTTCACGCTTTCTTTAACAAATGCGTTAGATGTTCGACCGTTAATTGACTTTACTCTTGAAAATCGTAGAAACATAAAGAGAGAAGTAGTTCGCACTTAATATTCCCTTTCCAGGGTGTCTACTCGAGTCTTGTAAAAAAAATTCCCTCAGAATTTCCTGATTTTTTTGTTCAAAATTTCAGTTAAAAATTGGAGAATTTTTAGATGCAACTTTGAAATGAGTCTAATTATAGTGCGCTTTTTAATCATACGATTACGAAGGAAAAATGAAAAGCAACTTAAGTTTCGAGTGTTAGATTTGAAAAAGTAATGAAAAATAAAAAATTAAATGGCTTTCATAAGAAAAACATTTTTCTTCGCTTGTATATTTTCATTCTTTTATTAACAAGAATTACAATAAAAAGATTCGCGAATCAAATGCAGATGCGTATTGTTGTACTGATTGCTAAATCTTGGTTGATTGACAGATTGTTTGCAACGATAGAAATATCAAATAGACCTTTTTTTTTAATTTCACGAGTTCCAATAAAATTCTATGAAAATTCCCTGATTTCTCAAGATAAAAAAAAATTTTTTGAGAGTATTCCAGATTTTTTTTTAGAAAGTAGACACCCTTCTCTACGTAAGTTTAACAAGACAGAAAAGTTGAATGGAGATAAAACAAGCGCCATGTCGATTGACATATAAAATGAGATCTTGAAGACATTCAACGCATCAACATTGTTTTATATTTCGGAATACATAATATTTTCGTAATCTGCATTATAATAATTATTATTAACGCTATGTGTGCTAAAAGAAAAAAGTATGATAAGAAACTATTTGTGTTCATCGCGTATGTGTGTGTAACGAACTAAATAGTAACACATCTGGCACTTTTTATTTCGATCGAAGTTACGAAACCAACGAAGAATTAAGATCGATGCTTGCCGATATTCTCCACACCGTTATATCGTTATTATTATATAGCTAATCGGTAGAAGAGTACAATGAGAGAATAGCCGAATACTTGTGTTAATAAAGAGATATCTAGATTATTTTCCTTCTTCGAGATTGGAAAACGCAAAAACCTACCTTGCCCGTTTTCTTCCTCCCGTATCTGTTTCGTCTCCAAACTTGCGAACGATGTTGCAGTTATTTTCGAGATTGTGCCACGCGATAATGATACTCGGATATAACTTACACGCTGCTTCTAACGCACCATTAGAAATAAAGGAATCCCTAAACGCGCACCGCGGAATGTTTTCGGACCTCTAAATATATCCCGAACCAGATTGTCAAAAATAGGCATATATATCCGCCCCGCTGCCTGAAACGCGAAATAAGACTCTAACATCTTCGTAGTCCGAAATCCCTTATTGCGGGAGGCTCTCGGCGAGCTCTCGCGCGTCGACAAAGGCCGAGAAAAAAAATATGTTTAACGTCGATTTAACGGAATAAACGTCGGAAATGCGAAACTATTCTTCGACACGATTAAACGCATTTTTTTAAAGAATTATCAATAATTAATCGAAAGTAGCGATGTATATTTATATAAGAAAAAAGATCGCGTAAACATTCGAAAAGTATTTTTCTACATACATATACATGTTTTCGTCAATCTTTAATATCTCCTAGTAAAAATTATTATTTATTTCAAAGTCGAAGCGTCTCGCTTTTATTATTCATTCGAGTCGATAAAGAGTTTCTTTTTTCTTTCGAAAATTATCTAAATTCGCACGATTTGCAGAAGAAAAGAATCTTTATGAAATACCTACCTGGCTCGCGAGAGTAAAAATAAAATGTGACATCGGTGACACATTTGAGCACAATTAGAGAGAAATCTATCAGCAGAGAATCAAGTGACAAGGTTCGAACGACTACAGGGACTATATTGTCGAAGACGAAGATATACGTGTGTGTATCTGTGTGTGTATGTGTGTGTGTATCTGTGCGTGCCGTGTACAGACTATATGTAAAAATATATAAATATTATCACAGTATTTTACAGAGTTGTGCTATATGCTCTATATGTACACAAATACTAAAGATATAAGACTAATCATTGTAAAAGCCGCCATTATTCGCAGATATCGATTAAAAAAAAAATCATATAATTAATATTATTATTATTTGTACTCTCTGCATGCCGACGCGCGCGGGAATAGATTACATCTCTTTTTTTTTTCTATACATCTATTTTTTTTTATATCGCGAGGCCTGAGAGGCCCCCCCCTTTTTGTCTCTCGGGGCTCTCCATTCCCGCCTTTTATTTTTCTCTTACTCTTATCTCCTCCGGGGTTCTCTTTTTTTCCGAATACAACGATATAATATAAAAATCAACAAACAATACATACACACATACGCATGCACAATGCCGATGGTGTCGCTGCATGAAGGAAACGGGGGGAGAGGGAGGGGGAAAGGAATAGAGGGGAGAAGGGATGGGGATTAAATTAAAGGGGTAGTCTAAATACTAACTACTTATTCTACGAGAGAAGACAATCTCCAAGTAAAACTACGCATGCCAGTAGCGGGTACACAACACATTATACAGAAAAAAAAGAAACAATGGACGAGACACAACGATATGCTAATAAAAAAAAAGAAAATGCGCAACAATACTAAGCGTGCATCGCCGGATTCGCCCGGACTCGCACCCACGCCACCGATCCGATGGATGAAATATAATTTCAAGAGAGAGAGAGAGAGAGAGATAGATCGAAGCTCTTCGCTTCTTCGTGAGATAGAGAACCGTCCAAGAGTCCGCCCGTCGATCTTCCTCATCGAGACGCAAACGCAAAATAAGGTACACGATACGAAAAAAGGATACCGATATCTCCGTTGCGACTTACAAATAACAATGTGTGCGCATACACGCTGCTTTTTCCCTAATAAATAAGAAAATACCGACGCCTACGTCAATAAATACGATTTAAGTTAAATAGAAGAAAAAAAACGGAAGAAAAAAAATAGAGAGCTGCTGGACGAATGAGCGCTAACAGAGTGTATTCGATACTCTATTATTACTCACCGAATATAATTCATCACACACGACGCTACGCTATATATATATATATATAATATCTCTATACCTACGATATAATTAATTAATTAATAATAATATCTTTTCTTTTCTCGCAATCTCGAATATCTGTCTACTTCGTTCACGTGACTCCCGCCGATATACATATCGTCCTTTATCTAGCGCCGCCGAGCTTTGGAGAGAGCTTTGCCTACGAGAGCACAATATGAGTTTACCCGCAGATTTACGAGACAAAAATACCGTCATGGATCTTACATCCTTCCACTAATCTCGGAGAAATCACTCATCTTTTCTGCGTCTCAGCAACGCGCGTTTCCACCCTTCCGTCGTAAAGTAGTTCGAGGCGCGCAATACCTTTATCGAGATTCACCGATATACGCGGATGTAAAAAAAAAAAGAATATATATACATGTTTTATATATATATTTTAAGTAAAAATGTGTCGAGAGATTGGACTAGATTTTTTGCGCGCGTGGAATCGGCCGTAGATATATGTATGTAAGACCGATATTGAAAAATATTTGATTGTAAGAGAACCGATATTTCCCTCTCTTTCGCGTCCGTCGTATAAAATTCGATAAATACCGCATGACTCTACCATCGCATATCCGCCGAGACGACGTAGCGTCTAAAGGGAAATTACGTCAATGATATATATGTATGTATATGCTAAAATAATCGCGCGCCATTTCTCGAGAGAGAGAGAGAGGACAAATTTAATTATTAAAAATTAATATCTAAATACGAAAAAATTGCAATTTTAAACATATTATAAAAATATCAAGTATCTCATATTTAATATGCGAATATGTTGACGATAATCAATCGGATTTTTTTTTTCAAGATGGAATCCTCTTCGCCGCTAAAAAAAAAAAATTCGCGAATTAAATCGGAATTAAAATCCGAACGATATATTTACGCATCGCCGCGCGTAATATTTCACAGGAAATTAATAATCGTTGTTTTCTTTGTACACAGCATAAATTGCACAAACTTCCTTACGAGCCGCCGGAAGACTCGTGAGAGTAAACGGTTATTATTCCCGTCTATAAACCTCGTTGAAACCGTAGTCGTCGTCCGATCTGTCGAACAGAACCTACTAAGAGTATCGGCGCGAGATACATAAGCGTCTCTCGATAAGTACACTCGGATTCGCGGGCGAGTCGACGAACGGATCGAAGTCTCGAAAAAAAAAAACACTTGTTTTTGAAAAATGCCATCTCACAATACGATGAAAACATGCGACTACAACGGGGGACGGAGTGCGTCGAATAGGGTCGACGAGGGGGAGGCGAGCGCGCGTACTACCGTTGGGGGTGCGAGTGCGACATGTGGGGATGATAGGCGGCGTGATGGGGCGGCAGGGGCGAGGGGCAGGACTGCTGGTAGGGGCCTCCGGCGAGCATCGGGCCCGGGCTCGAGCACGGCACCAGGTGCGAGCTCGGCGAGGAGGCGGCGGCCGCCGCCGCCGCCGCCGCCGCGTGCGCATGCGCTATTAGGTGCGCGTGCTGCGCGTGCGAGGGTGGCCCCCCGTGTTGCGGGGGCGGCGGCGGCGGCCCGGGATGGGACCCGGGATGGGGCCCCGTATTCGGGCCGCCCCCCGCTGGCCCGCCACCGGGATAACCGGCGTGCAGCGAGCCACCGTGCGGCGAGCCGTACACCAATTGCCTTACTTTCTGCTCGTCGTCGGCAATGTTGTACGTCAGCTCGGTCTCCTCGAAGCCGGTGGCCGACATCCTCTGGTCGCCCGACGAGCCGGACGGCGGCGGGTCCGGGCTGTTTAGGCACGTCTGGATCAGCGCCTTCCCGGCCTCGCTCGTGATCATCGGCTGCAGCTTGCGCGTCGCGAACGTGTACACGTGGCCGGTCTCGCTCGCGACCAGCAGCATCACCTGCGTGCCGGTCAGCGTCGACAGCTCGTACGCCTGCAAGTCGAGGATCAGAGATCGATGTACCTTGGTTAATTCCGAGAAGAAACAGATGGATTTATTTCAGTTATAGATATTTTATACCGTTGATAATGGATTTGTTCGTAGAAATTCTCAATCTCTCCATATTGTTTTCTTCTCTCGCATTATATCTGTACGTCAGAGCTAAAGTGTATCAAGTCCATTTTTCCGCTTATAATTTTAAATAAAATTTTAATTGTTACTGTAACAATTCCTATATTAAAATTTAATACATCGGTCGACTAAAAATACACTTGATACACTTTAGCTCTGACGTACAGATATAGATTGAAAAAATCCATATAATCGCAAAAGCTATTGTATTATTATGCGAGAAATTTTTCTTGTTCGATGCATTTTACAATGAAAAAGTTATTATAGCGCTTTAGGCTGATGCTCAAAATGCGAATTAAATATCAATGCGAAAAATTGGCTTTCGAATTAAAAGAAACGCTATGCGAGCAACGGAAACTTAACTGTGTTATAGACCATTTAGATTAGTATCGCACGATGATCAGATAAACCTTTCAACGGTATAATTATCATGTGATATATCGCATGAAACATGTACATAAACATAATTTACATTTACATGTACATGCAACATAATTTGTAACATTGATTCACTGTTTGTAAATGTTTAGAAAGATAGAATCGACCGATTGTTTTTAAATACATAGATATATGTAGAAAAGTGGAAGAATTACATTATTGGTATCTAATCAATTTTATCTCATTTTGCTTCATATATAAATATTTTTCTAAAATTGTCATATTTGTGTCGAAAATATTAAATGGTAAATATATTCACTATCTGCAATATACTCCATTGTTGCACTCGGCAACAAAGTACGAAAAGGAGAAGGATCTTGTTGATATCAAAGATGCATATAGTTTGTTGAATATTATGTTTCAAATAACATATTAAATTATGATATGCTTGATTTAAAAAGAAAAATAAATTGCTTGATATCAAAGACTTTGGGATATTAATGTGCTGCAAATAACGATAATAATTGATTACATTATTAATTTATATATATTTCTTATATATATAGTTATTGTATTTTTATTCCTTGTAATGCAAAACATTTCAAGACTTTTGTAATGCTAATAAAAATTTGATGTTCAATTCGCTTGCGATAAATCGATTAATTATCTTCAAGTTGAATATATATGTATAGTCGAATAACGGAACATCGTTTTACGCATAAGGATCCTCTCTGATTTCATTACAAGTTGATGTTATCTGTAGACACGAGATGATCCTACCAAAAAAAAAAAAGGATTTTACATCGATCAAGCTATCGTACTACCTTGTTAACGATTAGAATTAGAAAACACGTTTAAACATGTGCGACAGTAGTTGCTCGCATAACTAAAGCCAAAAATTTGCGAAAAAAATTTGTTCATACTTTTTAGTATAAAGTCTAATATTCGTCTCTATAAAAAGATATAAAATTAATTGTAAAATATATGAAGCAGCACTCTGACGATATTAAATTAGAATCAATCTTACGAAACTGTAATAAATTTCATGATTAAACTTTAATAATTGGAAGAATATGCATCACCGCGATGTAATGTCTTATCTCAAAAACCAGATGTAGCATATCTGTATTTATGCGCGATATGTGCTTTTCAAATATTATATTCTTTTTAAACCTTACGTGAAATATGTAAAACTCATCGAAATCTGTTCATCAAGGAGATGAGTCATTTGGCGGTTTCTATTAAAGTATAATCTGGATCGCCTCGAGAACAATTAAAAACACACATAAATTCAACATAGATTCGTAATAAAGTCTGAAAAGTAAAGATAAAATAATATATAGTCAGTAATGGTTTGTATTTTCTAGAGATATACTTCGTTATTTACATGTTTTTTTTTTTTTTTGTGAACATAGTCTCGATGCCTTTAATCAAACATGAGATCATGAACAACGAATTTAATCACTTCCGGAGCGATGCGGATCGCTTTAATTCGAAATTTTTCTCTCTTTCTCTCTCTCTTGCCCAAGCGATATAATTCTACTTATCTCTATTTCTGTTGGGGTTTTATATTCTGCCGCGTTCTAAATTATAAACGTTTTACTATTTTATTTATAGAAAAATTATTTTTGTGTTTAATGTAATCCCGATTTACAAATTTAATATTTTATGAAAAGTAACTGAAAAAAGCAAAAACTAGAATTCTTTTCAAGCGATTACTAATGTAATTTATGTGCTACATAATTCGGCACACATCTCATTTAAATGCATCGTGACTACAAATTTGGTGCCGTTCAAATATACCGTACAAATTATGAACATAAAAAATATTGTAGAATTATTCAAGTATTAAGTGCCTTTATTATGCGAGAATATTTTTATTTTATTCTTCACTGAAGAGAGAGAGAAAATAATATTTATTTAGAATAGTAAAGAACATAAACCCAAAAGCAGTAAAGATGAGATAACTGAAGGCACGAGAGAAAGAGAACGCAGTTCAGAATTAATAGTCGCCGTTTTTCTGTAAATAAACAATTTTATTTAAATCTAATCGGTCTGAAAAAATACATGTTACAGAAATATATTAACATATATTTTTTTAAATGATACATTTTTATCCGATTTTCTTTTAAAATATTTTAAGATATATTTTAGAAGAATTGGATAAAAACATATATCACACGGTGATAATTTGACTTTTGTGATAGTTTATGTAATACATTAACAAGAGAAAGGGAGAGAGAGAAAGACAAAATTATTGTAGGAAAATTAAGAAGAAAAGTGCATAATAAGAATAGTTAAGAAATAAAAAGTAAGAAATAGGATAAAGAAAATTTTAAAGAAAATCTTTTCAAGGCGTCAATCAGCAGAGTAATGTGGCAAAAAAAAGAAAGGGAGAAAGAGATCGAAGGAGAGAGAAAGCTCCAATAATTAATTAAAAATTAACACGATTGTTACACAAATAATTTTTCCGTTGTAAATCTT